>WYDE02228294.1:0-14796 GCA_009867175.2 Adela reaumurella
GAATAGGCGGAGGTAAATTGTTCCAGCACCGAGTGGACGCATACCTGAAGCTTCCTTCAAGTGCAGCCCCACGGTGCATTGGGATCGCCAGAAGTTTTCCCACCGACCTGGATCCGTAGCGGCTACTTTCACCAAGCCATCTAAGCTTATTCCATAAAGCGGCCGGTATTTTAGAATGAATTATTTTGTGCAATAATACGGCCTGGTGAAGGCAGCGACGGTTTCGCATATTTAATAGATTTAATCTATTTAGGTGCGGTGTAATGTGACCTCTTTTCATAATTCCACTCTCGCAAAAGCGCATACATGCATTTTGGATTCTTTGGATCCGTTTAGCTGACCTCTTAAAAATACACGGACCGTACACAACGTCGCAGTAGTTTAAGTGAGATATAATTATGGATTCTGTCACTATGTGTCTCGCTTCCCTTGACAGCTGCTGCCGTATTTTATATAAGGATTTCAGCCGCCACATGGAAGCCTGGAACTTTTCCATGACATGATCTTCAAAACGTAGCTGACTGTCAAGCTTGATACCTAGATTTCGTACAGATTTTACTAAAGGTATTTTGATGCCATTTAACTTCAATCCCGGATTACTTGATTCAACAGTTTTTACTCCCTTTTTGGATCCCATAACCATTGCAATTGTTTTTTGAGCATTTAAAGCTAGTCCATTTTCTGTAGACCATTGCCATACCTTTTCCAGATCGTGGTTAACCTTAGATACAGCATCATCCAGTTCAGTAGGTAGAAAGGAGTAACGAAGTTGTGAATCGTCGGCAAACAATTCACAACTCATAAATCACCGTTGCGCCGTTAATCACCCCTCCCTGCCGCCCCCGAACCCAGCCCATAACGCCATGTATTACTACCATTCCATTCTAAATTTCATTCACACTGTACTTCATTTGATACTGTTCAGCCTTAAGGCGATTAATCTTGGCTATAGTGAGCCTTAAGAACTACTCTTTAAATCGGTTCAAACTGCATCAAAATCGGTTCAGTGGTTCCCGAGTTTATCTCAAACATACATACATTATACAGACAGACGTTCCCTTTTATATAGGTTGTTTTTTTTACCCATGTCCTTTTAGGAGATTAACCAGTATCGGAAAGTAAGTCGATTTGTAGAAAAACGGTGGCGAAATTCGAAAAAAAATGTATTTTTTTTGTCATATCTACATTTGCAAAAAATCCTAACCACCAAATATGGGAAAGAGATTTTTTTTTCGAAATTACAAACTTTGTAGAACAAAATTTGCTCAGGTTAGGCTAGAGAATAAAAGGAACGGGTGATTAAAAAAACAGCCCTGTTTATGTAGCCACCTCACAATTTTTAAAGACCTTCAGCTTTGAAAATTTTATGAATCAAATACATTTAAATCTTCAATCAGTCGTATCATCACACCACTTTTCCGGAGGGATAGGCAGAGACAATCGAACACCTTTGACACGTTCCTGACGTACATCCTTGGCTTATTTTCCGTCATACATCGCTTCATAGATGCGCTCCGATTATGGGTGCTGCAAACTTGCCCATTCCGTTAAAGGTTACTTATTTGGTCGTGGTATGTTTGTCGACGGCCGCGGCGGCTCCGTTTGACCATTCCATCCAGAATGGATTCAATTTTTTTTTCACAATTCTATCACCATCCATTATCTCCATAATACTATGTCCAAACCATATTAAGCATATCTTTCTTTCTCTGTTCTTGTCACTATTACATATGCCTTCTTCTATCAATCTACATTTTTCTGTTACACATTTACCACATTGAAGAAATTTGGAGTAACTGAGGATCTTGTATTTGTAAGCTGTACCAAACCTTAATACTCAATAGTACTTCCGTATAAATTATGATCTGATGAAGAAATTCAACCACATAAAAAAACAACTGCACCACACCAATCTGTGGAAATACCTACAGCATCAACCGCAAACTGGCATGTTGGAGCCTCAAATGACAAGGTCCGAGGCTCCAAGACTCGATCGTCCAGCCAATAAACTTGCAACTCGTAAAGCGACCATAAAGACCAAATTGTATCGTAACACGTTTTCCAGAAAACCAATCTTCGTAGATTATTAATGTGGGTCAGAGCTGTTTTAAAATTCTCGTTTTATGCCCGTCTACGAGTCTCGGGCGGGACCTTGGTTGGGTGACTTCTCCAATATTAGATGATCAATGTATTGGATGACCCCAAATCTTATAGTAAATGTTGACAGTCATTTTAATTTTACGCCTTTAATTCATTCACTCCCACGGCGGATAACGCTTGAATTCATTAGGTTTTTTTTTCGTTATTTAAATGTTTCTTCAAATTTTCTTTAGCCAGCTTGAACAGGTATTTAACAAATGAGAACGTTAAGATCTGTGATCCGTAACATTGACACGGCTTATCATTATTACTAGAGCATTGCCTAATTTCGATCACAACTGGGTAGATCCAGACGAGACGTTCACTTTGAGTACCAACACGGTGAGTCTAGGACCAGTGTTTTCTGAGATATGACCAATTCAAATTTCATCATGACAGGAGGCTCAGTGGCAAGGCCATCACTGAATTCTTTTCGACATGCACCGGTTCGATCTCTACCGGATGTCGTTTTCGCCGTGTCTCTAGGTGCTGTGCTTAACTTTATGGCGTAATTGCGTATTATGCCGACTATTACGCTGATTATGGCATTCAAATTAATTTATGTCATGCTCGGGCTAACCCACTACAGAATGCCTTTTACGGCGTTTCTTTTGGTGCCTTCCAAATAAAAGTTTAAATTGATGGAGGTTAATTTGACGCCCTAATTACGAATTACGCCGATGCCGTTTACGCTGTGTCTCTAGGTCTCTTCTTTCTCGCGATCACTAGGAGAAGCTGTGTGCAAAATTTCGTTAAGATTGGACAGCGGGAACTCACTGCACAGACAACGCCAATAATGCACTCGAGGGGCGTAAGACACACGTCTTTGTAGTTATAAAATTTTTTTGAGATTTTTATAAAATACCAACTGCAAATGATCCTATTACAATAGAAAGGAAGCAAATTTAATCTATAAAAAAAATGGTGAACTCTGAGAGAGAATTTAAATAGTTCATCCGAGAAGTTCATAGGGATCGGGAACCCTCGTCGGATGCGCGAGCGCAGAGAATAAGCCGCAGCAAGCCATCACAATGCTCATTGTAATGACATCACGTACGATAATCGACGCTATTATGACATGCATCGAAAATTACACGTAAAATATAATCCAATATTTATTCCAGGCGTAGGGCGATAGCATCGCGCCGATTCAAAGAATTGTTTGCACTCTCGGCTCCATCTCGAATAAGAGTCGACAGGTACGCTCGGGCACAAAGGACTGGGTGTACGAGAGATTTGAAAAGTTTGTTTACCTGGCGGGGGCAGGTAGCGTCGCATTGTCCCCCTCAGTCCCTCCAGTTGGATAATAGAGTTTTTGGAAATTATACAATGAATAAATAATTGTAAATCACATGCTCTACCTGAGGATGCCGGCGCCGAACGAATCTATGTTTGCGGACACTACATTGTTTTGTGTCCGGACCGTGTTTGCGGGCAATTTGCGATTTGGGAAGTGAGTCGTGGCTTATCGTCGTTCCATCTGTCATGCTGCGGTCGTCTGCAGGAAGAAATTGAGCGCTTAGTCAGGAATTGTTTTTATGGCTCCATCTCGAGTAGATTGGACATCACAGTCGTAAATCTAGTCATGAGATAGCTTAAATTTAAATGCCTCGGGCTATTTTGAAAGCGCGTCTGTGGAGATTTAGTAGCATCTGCTGTTGAATGGAGCAGAAACGCGGTGTTAGATTCCGGTGTTTACGGTAGCTAATCCGTTTGGGTGAGGTGTGATTTTTGTCAATGAGGTAATTCTTCGAAATGACTCGCTAAATACTACGGCTTCCTGCGTGACACTTTTTAAGCCTTAGACTCGTACAAAATCCCATTCAGTTTTGCCTTTTTGTCCTGTTTAGCTAAAGAATGAAGATCAGGAAAGTCCGGCGGTTCTTCGTTTCTCACGATACCACGCCAATTTAACAAACCATAGGTTCCTTCGCAAACCAAGCATCCGTAATCAAGAATCAATGCTTACTTGTCAAAACGGAAAATAAGAAAGAAGATGTTAAGGGAAGTGAGGCTGTTCATTCAATAGAAGCGCATAAAGGATTCCCCGAATCGCGAATAATGTTTATCTCAATCGAAGATCAGGCAGTCGAATCTCTAATCGAAAGTGCGAAAGCAGTCGATGGCAATCTCCTCACTGGGGCCGACGTAGCAGAAATACTTGGAAGAGAGGGATTGTATGTGCCGCTACCTGGTTGTATATTACACCTGCTTCTGGAAATTATGCTCTCCGGACGAGCCCTTGTTATGATTGTAGAGTTTGTCATACGCAGAATCGACGGATGTGACACTGATAATCTGACAGATAATTTTATTGTTTAGGATTATGTATTTGGTAACTGGTATGTACACACGTGTGTTTTCAAACCTTAACTTTAAAAATAAATAATTCCTAATCCCCTTTTACTCCAAGGGCGCGTTTTAAAACGATAGAAACAGATCTCGAATTTGTCTCTATTTTCGGTGTAAACATTTCAGACAAGCACTGTACGTACATACATATTAGCTTAATTTTAAATTTCTAATTAATTTTTAATTAGTTTTGGTTAATCTTATACCTAGGTTTATTTCTTTGGGACCGTAGAAATTCCACGTGGACACTTTTTGGACATTTTTTTACCCCTATTTTTGGGGACAATCTTGGGCATTTTCGTTATCAGTTTGTCCACATGGTATTTGAACGATCCCTCAAAAGATGTGATCTCATTCACTGAAGAGCATAAATCAGAAATAATCATAAAAATGATCGTACTCATAAAAATTAGTACTTTTTAGAAAGCGCAGTTTTCTATTATCAAAAATTCTGAACTTAACCTCTACTTTCGTTCAGCCTAGGTAGGTAGATATTAATCGGGTCATCCACTTCGGTTCATTTATCATTATTAATGTTTACTGACTTTTTGCATTCATGCTTTTAAGCTTCAGCATCCGTTTTCCAGTTTGCTCGTCTTTCTACATCTCTGGCTCCTAAACTGCTGGCGTCCTTTGTACAGCCCCCTTTTGTTCGCCTGGTCCGGTCGTGTGTGAGGTTCCTACAAGCCACACATACAAACCCCGGCAGACGCATTCAGACGCGCCGTATGTGGCCCGTTTTTTTCATTTTGTACATTTAAATTGGATAATAGCGGGTCTATGCTGGAATTTATTTACACTGCGCTGGTTTTTGGGGTTTTTGAGCGCGTTTTTATGTAGCTTCTTCTGAATATTTCTAGAATTGTATGTCACTGTTTATTCGTTGCTTGAGCCAATTTAGTATAAGCATGTTGGTTTCTTTTGTTATTCTAAGATTCTGGTTTAGTCACATTCCTGTTTCCTTATTGTAAGGCAGAGGCGTGAATCCTTATCCTATCTGAAACACTCCTAATGGGCACATGTGCCCTATATTAGGAATTTAGGACAACTCGTTTGTGTTCACTTTCTTATTACAAAGTATTCCGCTGAAGAAAACAATATTTTTTAAGAGAATCGTGGCCATGACCGTGTACGGCACATCCAGTGTAGCTCGACGGCGGCGCAGCATTAGGGGGCTGCGAATACCATGTCCTTTCGCAAGCTCACGTGCATCTACGCGTTGTGTTTGAAGAACACAGTGATGAAATTGTTTTCTCGTTAACTAGTTGGTTCTATTTGTTTAGTTACCACCTTTAGCAAAAATTTTCTACAAGATCCTAGATCTTAGATGATCTACTTCTAAGAAAGCTTCGCTTTTCGAAATAGCCTCTGTCGTACAGTGCAAATATGGAAGGTTGATCCGGTGAGTGTGTTGCCAACCGCCTGGGGATCTTCAAAAGGCGTGTTAAGTAATACAAAAATTAGACAACGACTATTTTGTCCGCCTTACAGCTGGCATGGCGCCTCTCTGAGCGTGGTTTCGTGAGGAGTGGTGTTATTGGCTGTGTCTGACCTTCTCTCGGATGTCTGGGCACACAGCCACACATGTCGGTTCACTATACAAAAAAAGTTTTACATGTAGCAGTAGATTCTAAGGGGTTTTTTCTTTTTTATGCAATTTAAATACTTACAATACTTTTTAAATTACCGCGGTCGCTGAACAACATTTTGAAAACTTCTTTATCCGATAAAGTCCCCGCGAGAAGAGCCGGAAGTTATCAAAATATAATTTAAACACTTATTCCATAAATGACGAGTCATCGGCTGAAATAATTAAACTCAGTTTTTTTACCCCTCGCATTAAGTTAATTGAAATGAATTTTCAAATGTAAAAGTAATGTAATGCAAATATAGGATGTCCGCAATCGCAGTCAGGGGTAGTTCCTTCATACCTGTTACTCCATACACGTTGTGCAACACGAATACGAAAGAAATTTTCATTTAGATTGAGAAAAATGTATGATTATGCCGTACACTATTAAAATGTTCTTCGACAATAATAGTGAAAAGTTTTTCATAAAAGAAAAATGTTTTGAAATTTAAATGTTTTTAAAAGTTTTTATACATTTTTAGAGTAGGTATTGATCTCTTCCCATGCATGTCGTAAAAGGCGACTTGTCCGAACATCTTGCGAAATGTGGTGGTCGGTGTCGTGCTGTAATTTACCGGAGTTCTCGCAGCACAACACCGATTGCTCTGCTTACCTCGATTCTGCGTAAGTGGTATGTATGTATTCAAAAGTTGTATGGAGAAAATACATTTTTTTTGCTCAATAGCAAAAGTCGCAGAACAAAAGTTGTTCAGTTGCTTGTACAGAATCACTCCCTTTCGGGTAGTAGTACCTATTTACTTAACACCTTGTATTTGGGCAGATCAAAATATTTTCTGAATCAAAATGTAAAATTAGACACCACCACCAAAAATACTTAAATATTTGTGTTCTACGCAATTTATTGAGTTAATCAAGGCCAAGGTCAAGGCCCCAAAGAAAAAAAAAACTTCCAAAGGAAAATATTTTATACATGTTTTTGAATAGACCGCAATTAATACATTCTTGATTACAAATTAAATTAACTGTTCTGTAAACATATTATACGAAGGTGTAATAAAGTCAACGAAGTAAGATAATTAAATTCTCTTGTGTTACTGACGGAGGTACTAAGAAGCTGGATATAGAATGTAATTAATATTTTGATGAAAAGGTCTTTTTATTTGTTACTCCTTACTAAAACTTCTTGACACCAGCTCATAAAGTTAACTTGAACCTATCAAGCCAGCCGTTATTTACCGAACATTGTGGACGGACTGGAAAAAGTGCAATTTTTAATGTCGAGGATTGACAGACACACTTTGTATTAAACCGTAATTTGATTATACTTTCTAAGAAAAAATATTTGGCCAATATTCGGTAAATGACGGCTGGCTTGATAGGTTAAGTTAATTTTATTAGCTAGATTTTTTTCATTTTATTATACATATTAAAAAAAAAAAAAATTATCTCTCCACGGGACGAAATGAGCACGTGCGCGATTTTTGGTTCGATTGTAAGACGGAACCACTAGAAGAAGCTTTAAGTAAAATTTTGTTGAGATCGCACGGCGGGAAGTTATCGTACAGACGCACAAAACGACGCACAAACGCACGCACGATCGTCATAGATCAGTGCACCCTTGCATTAATTATTATTACTACCTAATATAATGGACGGATCTAGTGGTAGGTCTACTAGAATTAACTTGCACCTGCAATAAATTCGACTTGTGCGCGAGAGTAAAGCTTAACACATACATAACCAATACTTGTTTCATTCAATAATTATTATATATTAATATGTGCTATGTTTATGTAATATATAATATTATTATATATATTATACTCGGCGTCTTGTTGTTTGATTTTCGTCTTGATTTTCTGTGAAAATTGTATTTAGTATTAAGTTTGATTGTTTTTGTTTAATTCTGTTCTTTATTGCTACCTTTATATTACTATTCTTAAATAAGACAGGTCGACTAGCAGAGATTGCCATAGGCAATAAGTCCCCCTTTTTTAAATTTTTTTTATTGACATGCAATAAAGTATAATATTCTATTCTATTTTATTTCAGGCGTGGCCATATTTCTTCCTATTCATGATCCTGGAGCACTGTCTACTGAGACTGGAGGGCAGGAAAGGCATCAGACTGAACGATGGGCTCACCAGCATCTCCAACGGGCTCTTCCAGGAGTGTGGCAAGTAAGTGAAACACCTAGTTTACGTACCTACAAAGCATTGTTTCAAATTTCAAAATTAATTTTAAAGTATTTCTTATACAATTATTATGCACTTAAAAAACTAAAAACTGTCAAAAATATACATACTTACATACATACATATCACTGACGCTGAATCCCGACAACCGGGGTAAGCAGAGGAATCGGTGTTGCGCTGCAATAACTCTTGTATATTACAGCACAACACCGACCACCACGTTTCGCAAGGTATTCGGACAAGATATCTTATCAAGCAGCATGTAAGGAACGAAGACCCACCTGCTGCATGACTCGGTGGAATTACCGTGCCAAGGTGAGAGGTTGCGAGCCTGTCGCCCTTTAGCACGGCATCTTGTTCGTATCGCGGGATTCCGAGAACGAATATTTAAATCGCAAAACGAAACGGTCTTGGCCGCGATAGAGGGAAATAGCTATGCGATTAAGACCCATTGGGCCAGGGCTCATAACTTGTTATGAATTAAAAATTTTCAATTGTATTTATTGTATTTATATTATTATATTGTTGATGATTTTGTAATTTGTATATGATCTTTATGGTTGAAATAAATGAATTATTATTATATTATTATTATCCCTTAGTCGCCTTTTACTTTTGCATGGAAAGAGATGCAGTGAGGTCATTCTTTTAAGTACCGGTTTTTCGTTGTAGTCGTGTAGTTTTCCGTTGTCTGTTCAATGGGATACCATGATCTATTTTTAACCAAATTTTGCACGTATATTTCTCCTCGGGATACTAAGAAAGAAGCAGGGACCGCTTTTCGTATAAGTATTTTTTTTAAATATTTTTTTGGGGATTTAGTATGGAGAAAGAATTCGCGGTGTCATTCATCAGCGTACTTATTAATTCTTATTGGCTAAGCGTAGCGAAGTCACTAACTCGACTAGGGTTAAAATACTTTTGGTGATTGTTTGATTGTCTGTTTGTATGTTTGTCCGTGCAACTCCGTCTAAATGATTCAGCCGATGCGGCTGAAATTTTGTAGGTGCAATCCATATGTCAATATATGGAGATCGACGCTAGTGCCGCAAATTTCATACATTCGATCGAAAGTTAGAGCTCACACCTCTACACTGGCGTCCTTGGACAGGAAAATTAACTGTGGGAAGACCACCTGCCAGGTGGGACGACGACATCTGGTAGGTCGCTGGCAAACGATGGATTCGTGTTGCCGAGTGCCGGGAAAGTTGGAAAACAATCGGAGAGGCGTATGTCGAGCAGTGGACGGCAAAACGCTGATGATGATGAGTGTAGAAACCGCGCGAGATATTAAATGTGAATTTTAGATTTAGAATTTTTACAAGGATTGAGAAAGAAATGCTTCGGTGGTTCGGTCATGTTGGAAGAATGGATGATAGAAGACTAGCGAAAGACATTTTTGGAGCGAATGTGAGTGGAAGAGTCGGGAGGGTCGCCTCAGACGCACCGCACGCATAGGTAATGTAAGATCGAGCATGTGCTCCAAAAGGGGCAAGTGCACAGTAGCCGTAACCGACGAGCATGAATACAGAATATTATGAGAGTACAAGAAGCGAAAGAGGTATGTCAGGATCGTGCACGCGGAGATCCGTTGTCTCTGCCTACCCCACTGGGAAACAACCGTGACGCTATGTATCCATGTATATTTATGCATTTTTCGGTTAGGCGGTATAGCTAGTAGACTTACTTTAGTCGACGTTTCGTCCACCACGCTGTGGACATCTTCGGAACCGGCACCCGCGATGCGACCGGCCTGGAGTGACACCCGGACGTGGCGAAACTCAGTTGAAATCTGACTTGCTTTTTCTGGCGTAGACGCAAATATATCGTCCTGCCAATATTTCCTACCTGCACTATCCCGGCTACTCCCTGGAAAAAGCCTTCCGCTCGCGAAATTGGCAAACATGCAAACATGTTAGCCAAGTCGGATATTTACGTTCGTCGCCTGCGTTGAATTGAAGGTTCCGAGCTCTCTGTAGCCTGGGTCCACGTGGATCTGAGGACGGTCTCGCGGATGTACGCCTGTCTCTACAGCGGGGATAACCCGGTTATTTTTGAACCTAAGTCCAGCGGTAGACGAATTCTAAGAAAGGTTCCCCTCGGCGGACTTGGTTCTTCTTGGAGACTTCAACGCCCATGCACGAGGAAAAGTGGATGCTATACGACAACCGTAAGCGTTCGTCCTCGCATTCGTCGCAGTGGGTGGACCCGGGTACAGCATTAATCAGTTTTTTTTTCAAAATTTTGAAAAAAATTTAAGTGGGAAAAAATTCAACACCCGAGAGGCAGTACAAAACGCTTTAGCTCACTTCATCGCCTCTCGTCCAGCAGACTTCTTCAGTAAAGGGATAAACAAAATGCCACGAAATGGCAAAATTTTATAGTTATTTTGGGCCAGTACTTTGATTAGCTAAAATACAAAAATTTCCCAATATTTTCAAATTTTCATACAAATCTGCAATTGCATAGGTAAAAACCACAAGTCTGATCGGCAAAATCATGGGGGGTTTTGTCTGTCAGTGCTTCATTTATAGTGTAGTACACTTATTATTTTTACTTAAAATTTAAAAGCATTTTCAGACAAGCTTCTTATTTCTGCTGTGTCCTGGAGACGCACGCGCTCATTCCGCAAAGGATAAGGCCGCCTTATTGGGTTCTCTCTTTGCGGAGAATTCCAATCTAGACGATGAGGGTGCCAATCCTGCATCCATACCTAGGTGCGAGAAGTCCATGCCGGAAGTACAGTTCCACAAACGGACTGTGCGGGAGGAGCTTCTCTCCCTAGACGTTATAAAAGTGAGAGGGCCGGAAGAATTCCAGCAATGGTGTAAAAAAGGTGTGCTCCCGAGCTGACTCCAGTTCTCACGCGACTTTCTCACCTCTCTTACTCCAACCGTCGTGTGACGGCAGCCTGGAAATCTGCGTTTGTCCAAGCGGTCCCTAAAAAAGATGACTGCTCAAACCCATCGAACTACCGACCTATAGCGATTACCTCCCTCCTCTGCAAGGTGCGAGATGGAGCGCATTATCAAGGCACAACTTATGAGGTACCTAGAGATGAATGACCTCATCATCAGCGATCGGCAATACGGCTTTCATCCAAAGCGCTCCCTGCTGGTGACCACGATCACCTAGCGTGCATCACTCACCTTTGGGGGGAATCACTTGAAGGCCACGGTGAATCCATGTAGTGTTTACGTAGTATGTAAATTTTAGTACTTACCTCATACGGAGCCTTAAAAGTGTGCACGTGAATTAATCATTATCATGTGATTTAATTAAGAAATATTTAATTCTACCGATTGTAACTATTTCGCTTGACCAACTTTAATTGGTATTATTTATTTACCTTTTTATTAGATGATAGGTCCTGCAATGTACATATAATTTATAAATATACATACATAGATACATAACGTCACGCCTGTTTCCCGGTGGGGTAGGCAGAGACAACGGGTCACCACGTGCCACGATCCTGTCTGACACCTCTGCCTCTTTTTGCACTCTCATAATATTCTTCCTACATGATCTTTGGTTACGGGTACTGCGCACTTGTCCCTTTTAAAATAATTTATAAATAATAATTCAGTGTATTATAGGTATACTTGGATACCTGGTAGATATACCTGGATAACTTAAAACGAGTATTAATTATAATTCATTACATTATCGTCGTCGTATGCTTATGTATCTACATACCTACCTAACGCTTTTGCACAAATATAGCCTTCAACTTTTTTGGCAAAATTATTATTATTGCATTGGCATTTGCTAAAATAATGTTAACCGTTCGACATAAAAGCCGAAAAGAGTGCGCCAAACCGCAGTGGGCAAGTTTACTAAGTGGTACACACGCGAGCAAAGTTGTTGGGATGCGCGATATCCAGTTGTTCCGGGTGGACCCCCTCCGCCCGCCCCTCCCTCGCCAGATGTGCAACAGCAGCGCCCCGAGGCCGTCTCGTGACCTCGATCCACTTTCCATATTATTAAGTATGCTGCATGACAAGAGTACAGCAACAACTGTACTCCTTATGCTTTTCGTGAGAAAGCATAGAAAGTGAGTTTGATTTTGCAGAGAAGACTCTTTATTGCTTGTGAAGCATTCGTGAGCACACGAAAAAGTTATAGTTAGTATCTAAGTACCTATAAGCTGTACGTAACTACCTACTAAGTAATATTAATTCGTGTTAATTCTTGCACTTTCCTGTTTCTGCAGTATCTAAGTGCACATGATGCAGATTCATGAAGTTTAATGCGACAACTTTTCTCACTTAAATTTCTCGACATCTCGGCAAAAATGCAGGTGTATACACTGGTAGGCCCAATATAGGTACATTCAGTCAAGAAACGGTCGAGAATTGATCAGTTATTTCAAATTCCAAATTCAAATGAAATAATTATTTTTGTTGCTAAGTTGGCACAACTATTTTCTATTCTGGCGCGGAGTTTGAGTACCAACTGTCATTTAGTTTGCTTACAGTGCTCGATTTTGTTAGTTCATGTCAGGTGTGTTTTGCTATTTTTATAATGGATAAAAATATTGAACAAAGACGTAGTCTCAAATTTTGCATCGCAAATGGAATTTCTTGTTCCGAGTCGCTGAAAATGGTACAGAAAAAGTTTACGGTGAATCGACCTTATAAAAAACCGTGCATATGATTGGTGCAGTGCATTCAAAAGCGGTCGAGATGTCGTGGAAAATTTGCCTTTCTCCGGTCGGCCATCAACGTCTTCAACTGAAATTAACATTGTTAAAGTGAAGGAAATGGTGACTGAAAATCCTCATTCAAGTTTGAGAGAGATAGCAACTGTACTTTCTGAATTCAATCTCGTAAAAGTTGCTGAAACCAACCTAGAACGAGTTAATTCCGACTCTTCATTCGTAAAACGTATTGTACCTGGTGATGAGACATTGGTTTACGAGTTTGAGATGCAGACCAGTCAACAACCTTCGGAATGGCGCCTTCCAACTGAACTGAAACCGAAAAAAAAAACACGCCAAAGTCGATCAAAAGTCGAAGTCACATTGACGGTTTTCTTTGACTATCGCGGTGTTGTGCACTCGGAATTATTGCCAGAAGGTCAGACGTTAAATAGGTAAACAATGTTACGTGAGCGTTATGCGGCGTTTGAGAGAGAATTTTTTTCGAAAAAGGCCTGTGGAAAGAACATTCTTGGATTTTGCACCACGGCAAGGCGCCACTGCCAAAGGCCATTATTGTGAACGAATTTTTGGCCAAAAACTCAACATATACCATCGAACAACCACCGTAATCACCGGATATGGCTCCGGACGACTCTTTTCTCTTTTCAAAACTCAAATTGCCATTTCGAGGCACCCGTTTTCAGTCTATAGAAGACATAAAATATAAATCGCGGCGAGAAGAAAGAAGTCAATTCCGGGAAATGTATTTAAAAATATTTTTTTTAATTGGATTATTCGTTGGCGTAAGTGTAGGAAGGAAGGGCCTACGTTGAAGTATAAGTGCCGAAACTCGTCAAATCGTTTACAACGTAATAGATTTTTTCAAGAAAGAAAATCACTCTCAAGAAACAAAGGATCCTTTTAATCAAGTGATCATACGGGCGAAGAACGCTACAGGCTTGAGTATAAGCACAATGAAAAGGATCCATCGAGAAGGTTTGTTGTTTTGTCTAACAAAATCACTTTTGTCGTGTTATGTTCTTCTTATTTGATATGGGTTGAATATAGCTAAAATATTATGATAAATATTACTGTAAATTTGTATGAACATTGTTGGGTTAAGAAAAAATTCTGAATCTTGTATATATTGAGAAGTCATGCTTTTTGTTTCTGTATTCTGCTATCTTAATTCATATTTTTTTATTAAGTAAAAAACTTTTTAGAAACAGCTCTATAGTTTTGATTTAAAAAATTTATGTCAATAGTCATTGTATGCAATGTTTCCATTCAACCCATACGGCGTTTCCATTCCCCCCATTTTCGGGTAATAAGAAAAATTATGCATTATATTTTTTTTAGGAACAAAAAACACCGACATGAGAAACATTTAACCATCAGAGCTTTCGAAATTCACCCCAACGGGGACCTAAATCCTAACAAATCAGTGGTCGCTGATGTTGCACGTGGCTGTACCTCGTCGGCTGCCTCCGGTGACTCCGGTCTCATCAATTTGACTACAATTGTGTGCATTACGGTCACATCCGCCATTTTCTTAAAGTAGATTGAACCCGTCTTGTATGCAAAATACCCGAATGCAATCTCAAACACTCGCGCTAAATCGCTCTGCAATCAAGATGCGATGATGATTACCTTTGCAGCTGCGCCGCGGCCGCTGGCCCGGCCGTCTTTGCGAAGAAACGATTTTTTTTATTTATTCTTATTTAAGCATCCGTCGCCCCTGCCCTCCAGCAGCCCCCCAGTCAACGATCTGACACGGGGCGGGGGGGCGGGGGCGGGGGGCGGGGGGGGGGGCGGGGGCGGGGGGGGGGCGGGGGGGGGGGGGCGGGGGCGGCGGGGGGGCGCGTGCCGCGGCG
>WYDE02228405.1:0-14794 GCA_009867175.2 Adela reaumurella
GCACCATACAAAATTTACTTACATTTGAGTATTTACATGAAACGCGAAAGTGGGGTTTACACGAACATTTAATTTTAATTTATTCTTTCATTCATTTATGTGCTTACATCATTTTGTTTATCCCTGAATATAACATTATATTTATTATTAGAGCAGTTTTGAGACGGAGCCATTTATTTGAGTACCAACATGATGGGTCTAGCCAAGGTGTCACCAAGCAAAATACATGCACAATTTATTAAAAAAATAGCACACCTAGAGATGAAAGGTGTTGAACTCAGCAGTCAATGGCTTTACCGAACATATCCAGGCCCATTGGCAGTAGAAAAGGGTGTCCATCGCAATCGGGACCACCATTACGTTTCGGCAAGCCCTCTTCAGCTAGTCTCCTATAACTAGTCCCGACCTCGACCGACCTCTCTCTATCCATATATTGTAGGATGCCTCCAGTGACGCTTTTGAAGCTCTCTCCATGTATGAGCTAAACGTCGATCTTGGCTTGCCTAGATTCTTGAAAAGACTATAGAGTGACTCCGCTGGTAGTCCCCTTGCTTCGACTTCCACAGCGAAGAGATCAGTCTTGACACAATTTCTCACTATCCGGTCTACCGAGTTGCAGAACTTGTTAACTTTAAAGTTGTGTTCTTTTGGAATGTTAGTTTCCCATGGAACTGTAAGTTCAGCAAGCACTACATGCTTCGCCTTTGAGAATATGGGTATGTCCGGTCTAAGTATATGCTGTGGAACGGATTTCTGAAGGCATTTGGTAATGCTTCTCACGTGTATCCATCAACAATGAGGTAGTGGAGCAATTTTTTTAATTTTATTGCGTAAAAATTAAAGAAAACATTAGGATTATTATACTTTTATTTTTTTCAAATATCTTCAGTAATTTTCGTGATATAGAGCTCAAAAGTGGGACGCCTCAGAGAACGCACCGTACGTCACATGTGTCCCACCCGCTCTATGCGTTGCCAGTACTAATTCGTCGTTTGGCGCCGGCGATCACCAAACCGACCGTTTGAATGGGCGCCTAGGTTAACGTACTGTTACTTCTTAAGTTTTCAACATATCAAAATAATTCTTTCACTTTTGTATAGTATTACTAAATTTTTCTCTCAATGTTTTCAAATAAAAAAGAAAAATTACGCCACTGCTCATTGCCAGTCCTTTGCTGCTCCCAAAATTGGGGAAGGTTTTGTTCTATCTTTGGGCACCTTAGTGGCTCCCGGTTTGACAATTTTGATGATCTGAAAGCCACTAATGGCTTGTACCTTCCTAGTCCGTGAAATGGATAGGCTGATGACCTATCTGATGATTTGGAGGACTTTATGATGACGTTAGGAATATTGGCCAAGTAGTATTTTGCATCCACATAGCAAGTGCTTGGCAGTGCCTACGAATTCCTTACATGATGAGCATACACTATTTGTAGATTTTCCCCATCGAACCAGGTTACTCGGGTCAGGGAGAGTTAAGTTGGAACGCATTTAAGTAGAACTTGAGCAGCTCAGGAGACAGCAGTTGTATATCATGGATTTCCACTTCAGCGCAGGATGCAGAAGTCACCCACAGTTAGCCAGTCATTCTGCATTTCTAGGCATGTAGTTTGAAACCTTGCTCCATGTCCTCCTGAGCAAAACCTTTCAGTATTTCTCTATCAGACTTTGCTTTCTCTATACAGAGTCCAGATCTACTGGTGCGAGCACCAACCTGAAATGATTTGTAGAAGCAGAGCTTTGATTCTAGTTCCTGACTGGCTATATACCCATCATAGCATAGAAGCAGCTATGAAACATAGTTCGTGTTTTCCGTCCAGTTCAGTGTAGCCGGCTGGAATTGAGGGAAGCGCTAATATGGCACCTGCCTTCATAATTCACCAAGGTGTTTAGGCTGACATCACTGGTACCAGAAAACTGGTGCATTAGGTGGTGTAGCCTTCCGTGCGAGTGTCAATAAAAAAAACTAAAACTACAAGGCACGTCCAGGGCGAGACTACAAGACCGGCCATATTATTGGCCGAACAAAGTGAAGCCTAGTACTCGACTAGTCTTTTGTTGTCTGTTTGTCCACACAACTCCTCCTAAACTGTTCGGCCGATTTGGCAGAAATTTTGAAGGTTCATTCTATACGTCAATTGCTCACCACACACCAATTTTCAACTTCCTAGAAGAATTCTCAAGCATTTTTGCTAGAATTTTTTTCTAAACGGTTTGGCCGATCGGGATGAAATTTTGTAGGTTTATTCTAAATAACAATACCTCACTACACACCAATTTTTATTAACTTGTTAGAAGAACTGGCAAAAAACTTTTATGGAAATTTTTTAACGTCCATTCCTCAACGGTTCGCCCGATAGACTGAACTTTTGTAGGCTCACCTAGCTCGCCACACAGCAATTTTAAACTTCCTAGAAAACTAGCAAGAAACTTCGTGGAACTCCATCAACGTCAACGTGCATCGGGACTATGGTGATCTGTTACAAGACTGGCTTACATCTACCTTGTTACTATGTAATGTGGGACCGGGTCAAAAAAGATTATACATTTTATGACAAAAACTATACACAAAGTGCTGAATTTTCACTGCAGGTCATTGATTGGGATGAAACAAGTTTCTTCTATGAATTTCTCCTTTATACAACACAATATAAGGCTTAAATTTGATCAAATCGGGTAGCTCAGAATTAAATAAGACTCGAAAATATATTAATTCTATTTATTTCATTCCTATAAAATAACATACCAAATGTCTCATTTTGTACAACATCATATCAAAAATGTACACCGCTATATAAATTTCGTCTTAGGTAAACGTACCTAGCTATTCTCATGATTCAATGGTTATTATAATATTATAGTCGTCTCACTCGTCCGTTACTCTGATAGTTGACTCTCGGCGCGCTCTACACTTTACAAAACATGACATCGTTCATTTGTATTGAAAAATACTTCATCGGAAAGACAAATCTTACACGTTTAGAAAGCCTGCCTATTTTACCATAAGGCAGCCGTCGGGCGTTCTAATTACATTTCATATTCAATTTGATTTTTATTATATAATGAAGACCTCGTGAGCATAGATTATTGTTAGTTGTTCGTTCATGCAAACTCGAAAGTAAAATTTCTGTCAGTGTGTGTGATATATATCCGATAGTATCAGACCAGTCTTATAAAATCATCTGATACTATCAGATATTCAGGGAGACCTTGAACACCAAGAACCAAGGACCAAAAACTGATTTTACTGATTGAACCGCCTGGTTCCTAAGGGTACAGGTTTTTTTAACAACACTGGTTCAGAACAGGAGAACTGGGTCAACTTACCAGCTCTACTAAAACCGGTCCTACTAATAGAAGAACCAGATCTTTTCGAAGCTGGTTTTTCATAGCTGTAACATCCCAGAAACCGTATTAGAACCAATTCTGAAAGTTTTTCGGTTCATGTTGAAAACATCAAAGAGGCAATACAATGAAGGTTTCAATCTATTTATTGGTGGTCCTTTCATTCAACTTATAATAAAATTATAATTGAAAAATAATGAGCTGAAAGAGAAGGGAGAATCGCACAAATATTAACAACTCTTTATTAGAAAAATCATAAGAATCAGGACTATGAATTAAAGAAAACACGTCCGAGCCGGGACTCGAACCCGGGACCTTTTACTTTAGCTGACACTCGATACCAACTTCGCTACCCGGACCTGGACGTGTTCTCTTCAAATTGTCTCCATATTCATACGATCGTTTTTACCGCTCACTTCGAAGTTCGCGTTCGAAGTAGTTTACGTAGGTTGAATTTCAACAATATGCTGTGTAGCTGTTAAGATCATACTTAACACAGACCACACGAGGAACTTACTTCTTGAGATTTTTAATGGAATTTTTGTTTTTTTCTTGCTAAGTACTCGGCTGCTATTGATCGAGCAAAGGAAAACCAAATTCATAAAGCAGACTAAATGTGCGGGGCAATGGACCCCCAAAATATTTCATTTTTAAATCAAGAGTTTTTTTACAGTCCTCTGACAGAAATATGACAATATATACGGTTAATGCAACCATTAATAGGACACCGCCTATATTTTGTCTGAAAAGCATATATTTTGTGAGTGGATATGGTGCATTCATTTATCTATCGATATAACGGGCTATAAGAGATCTCAAACATTCGGTGGTGTCTCTACTTCAGCGCTTCGTAAAGAAGCATTACATTGACATTGTGAATACGAAACATTTAGATATAGGAATGAGGAAGGAGTTTACCATAGAATGTTTGTGGTATAAATCTAGATGGCTCGTACCTAACTTGTGAGAATTCCCCATACGACTGTTGGTAACAGTTCGCTATTGAGAGGTGTCAAACGTCAAACGACTATAAAAAAATTCACAAAAGCTCCAGAGGCAGAGACAAATTAAAAATCTCACATTTGAAAAATGTCAGTTCCGAGGTGTGCAACAATGCATCTTAGACAAGCGTAAAAATAAGCAATAAACATGCTTTTGTACTTTTTCTGATATTAAAACGTTTCTAGTTTTCAGTTGAAATTATATACATATGCCAAACTTTTCAGTGTTACTTGGAAATCACACGGACAAAAATAACAACTCAACACTTTGAAATATGTAGTAAATTGCATTTCATAAATTCTAGCTAGAAAAAATTCTGCAAACCAATCGAGCTCGCAGACAGTCGGCCCAAGGTGATACACAAACATGTGGCAGATATAATTTTCGTCGTTAAATTAATACAATTTTACTAACATTAAGAATGGAGCACTCCAATAACCAACGACATTGTAGAAGAAAACAAACGTTCAACAGATATATTACTATAACAGACTACCACTATGTTAATGCTTACAAATAAATGCTGGCTACTATGGTTTACAGGGTTGTTTCCTCTGAGCCCGCCGTGCCGGAGCGCACATATTAATAGGACCACTACCGGAAAATTCATTAAAATTATTATTTTTTCGCCTAAGTCCGCACGTAAAGTCAAAATGTTTTGTATTTCCTATTCTGTACTGCACTACCATGGACTAAAAAAATTTTGGATTTATCTTGAAATGAAACTTTTATTCCCAGAGAAATAACTCATTTTTGGATATGAGTTATGGTAGTGGAAGATACAGAATTTAGGAAACATCGAGGAACATTAGTTGCTGCTTTTGTGATAACACAAACTTAAGCGCTAAAAAAAATATTTTATTTAATTTTCCGGTAGTGGACTTTCGTAGAGCGACGGGCTTACGTACAGTCACTACTCCTAACATCTATGTACACACAGCGAACGCACGTATTCTCTAGATAATGTACATACGTCGTTATCTTAATAAAAAGAAAGAAATTCATTATAAAGTCATATAAGTGTTTTAAGTTAATAAAAATCTTATTTACAAGCTTATTCAAAACGACGCTTTAATATAGATAAATAAAAATAAAAATTAATAAAAGACGATCTAGCTAAGCGGAGCGAGCGCATCGCTCCGCATCACCTACTTTTATTGCCATCGTAATTGTTCGACTTCAGAATGAAACACCGAAGCCTGCAAAATCACAACCGCGATATCATAATTATGTTGAGATGGTGCGAAGCGTACGCACGCCTCCGCCTCCGCGGACCATATCTTACTTTTTTGCAATATTCTCTTCAACCGAAATTGCTTAATTTAGTAAACTAATACACGGTAAGCACCATCGATTACATCACTTCACGTTCACACTTTCTCAACTTCCTTTATTGTTTCATTGTACAAATCTAAGTGCGAAATAGTGGGAGCAGTCGCAATCATCTCGGTGACGGCCGACTGCATCGACTGCGCTTTATCTGCGGGGGGTTTGAAAGCAAACACTGTACAATTACAAATTTGTATTCCGACAGTGTTTTATAGTAGCGCAGCATTCGATGACACTATCCTGCCGAGTGCACGTGACGAGGACAGATGGTGCGCGGCACCAGTGGTGGCTATGCTTTATACTAATCTACAATAATACTGAAATCATCTTATTGCATACTAAGCGGCAAAGCTTTATAAAATTTGCGAATGCGAGAGCTGTGCTACGCAGGTATAGTGAAACCCAATCGATACGATCCCGGTTAAGCGGGTTTTACTGTACTCACTTGGACACTTCATTTCAATTAAAGTTACAGTTATGGAAGATCTGAAGTTTTGGTAATTATTGATGCGTTGCTGGAACTTCGCAAGTTAATATCTCTGGAAAATTTGAACACCACCCATCTACTGACACTAAATGGAAAAATGTCTATAGTCGGTTCATATTTATATTGTGTTTAAAATTGGATAATGTTTTTCAAAGTAGCAGATACTTTGAATTTTTGGCATGATCTTGGCATGGTGATAATAATAACGGAAATATAAAAAATAACCCGGGAGCAACTGAACTACAACGACTGTCAGCACTGCTCTATTATATTTTTACACAGCTGTTAGAGATAAAATAAAAGTGAACCATCTGTAGTTATTTTTGATAATTGGTGACCATTTTTAATTTAGCATCCATCATTTCAAAATTCGTCTGTTCTTGTGTTTTTCTGCATTAGAGCTCAAATACATGGCAAATAGATTACAATTGGGTAACCGGAGCCGGTCGTGTCGTGTGACTAAATCTCTGCCACTTCTCTATTGGCTTACCGCCCGATAATAAGATTCAGTGAGAAGGACGACACTGTCTTGCCCTTGCTTGCTTGCTCCTATCATCAGAGCGACTATAGAAACATTCATCGTCTTTCTAAGTGTTGCGTGGTTTTTGTTATGTCGATCTGTGAAAACCAGTGCATTGCAAACCCTCTCCCCGGTAAGAGTTGTTGACTCATCTGATAGCAATTTTCTGCGGTTTGTAGATCCCTTAGGCCATTTGAGATATCTAAACAACACCGCACTTCAAATAAACCGAAATATCGTATACAATTACAAAATCTGTTACTATTGGTATAGGTTTCAAATATCTTATTATATCTTATAAATATATATATACATATTTTAGTTCCTTCTAAGTTTCGTGCAGTTTTGGTATCTCAAAATAGTCCAAAAGGTCGACAAACCATAGACAATAATATAGTAATGATTGCTATTTGATTAGCAATTTCAATAACTCGCGTGATGGAGAGCGCTCGCAATGTGCAGTTTAGTACATATCGAGTTGATATCGAGTGTCGCCAGATCGATGGCTACCTCCGAGGAAAAAATCCTCAAAAAAGTCGCCCAAAATCTACGGTTGGGCTGCTTTACGTTTTGGTTATTCATAATTTTTCATACAAACTATGTAAATTGGACTGTTCAAAATAAAAAGAGTGGGCGACATGGGCTCAAAAGATCTGGTAACACTATCAATATCACACAAACTATATGGAAACAATGTAACATTCGGAAAGCAAAAGAAGAAAGTCGCAATAGCCGCCCAGATTGCAAGTGATAGGGAGAATGCAATAGCGAAGTGGCAAGGTGGTAGCCACGCGACGGCACGGCACGGCTGATTACAGTGACAAACAAAAACAAATCACAATTCATACTAAAAGTTGTAACAATTTCTTCCCTCGTTTCTTTTAGTTGTTAAAATATGAATACACAAGAGAGAGAGATCTCGTGTGTTTGTTTGCTCATCGCATCAGTCGAGCTAGTTGGAATATGGCGAAATACACGCTTTTATAAATGCTCTTTTGCGTTTTTGTGAACGAGTCCTCGGTGAACCCTTTCCGGCTTGCGACATGATGGATTCAAGTCACCCTTTCCCTCCGCAGCCGTGACGGCGCGTACGTCCAGCTAGAAACTGCATTTACAAGTCAGCACCACCTTAATCAGGGTCGGCCAAAACGCTATGAAACTGTTTTCATGTTTTCCATCTGTCTATTTCAGTGCAGTCGGGTCGATGAGGGAGCAGCGCTCACACGACACCTACTCAATTTGAGGTGTATAGGGCTGACACCACTGAGGCAGTGGGGTGATGTTAGGTACACTATATCAAACAGAAAAATTCATAAAACTTTGAAAAATTATTCAGCCTCACTGAGAATTGAACCTGGGTCTCCGGCTATAGCTATCGTGCATTAACCAGCTTCTCCACCAACCTCAATGGCTCAAGGTGATGTAGCCATCCTTGTAAGTTTTAAAAAAATTGGGTGAGTAGAATGTGATCTACTGGTGATGTTTCTTTTTTCGAGAATTCCATTAAAAATACATTTCAGACCCTTCTTCAAAGTGAAGACCTATTTTGTTTATTAACTTTTTCCAAAAAAAATCTCATGTGTTGGATCCGAACCGCTCTTAATGTTGGTATTAGTTCAACTTTCTTGGATAAGTTACATGAAGCTGGCAAAAGTATTAAATTTGGGATACATTTCGGTTACGTCAACTTTACGGACGACCCACTGAACAAAACGTAAGGCGTTCATCAAATTAACGTTACAAACGTGACAGAGTGGAGTATACAAAAAGTTTAAACTTATGCTAAATGTTATATAAGTGTTAGGTTTGGTTGATTTTAATCACTTAGTTGCTACATTCCAATGACCATTTTTGATCACATCGAGTTACTTAGTTGCTACGTTGCAAAGACCGTGTAATTGACACTCGGTGCAGTGCGTGCTCCTGTCAAGTTATAACGCTGGACACGTCATGAAATACCATACCAATCCGCTTTGCAAGTCATACAAATGTGGCACAAAATATTATTAATGTTTTAAGTTGGGGACTTAATTGCGTGAATGTGACTTACGTAATTCGACATTTCGCCCGATACGTCATGGGTTTCATCGGGAACCACGGGAATTTCTGGAGTCGATGTCCGATGTACTAAACATCGACTGCTCTTTTTCGAAGACTGTAGCTGGGGTGAATTGTGTAATATTTGGTGATGGTTTCAGATGCGGATCTGACCATGGTACAAAGTGCTGGTAGCACACAACACTCGTCTTCACTCGCCGACAGAAGTGCTGCGACAGCGCAGGCCGAGAATGTGCACCTTCTCGGCATCGGACGTCGGCTACAGGAATTCCCGTGATTCCTCATACGTGACATAGCGGGCAGAACGTCGACATATGAATGTGTTGAAATCTGCACGCAATGGCTTCGCTCAACATAATCCCACTGGCAGTAGAGGTCGCCAAACGAGGTCGGGATTAGAGAGCGGGCCGCTCTATAGCTCTCCAACGTGCCCTACGCTTCGGCTCTCATCGGCTAATCTGCGATGACTAGGACTCTGAGAACCATCTGTCCAACCCTCGACCTTCCTCTCTCTACCTATACATATTGTCCTCAATCAAGACGCCTCCAGTGACGCTTTCGAAGCTCTCGTATCCACTCTGGTCATATCAACTGAATATCCGTAAATTTTAAAATAAGTAGAAAATGATGTGACATAGTATGTATATTGGGCTCGGATAAACGCTACAGCATAGTCTCTCGTGTCGGCTCGCACGTGACCCATACGACAGAGTTGGCCTGCACGCTAGTACCCGGTGCTAGCGACGCGCATAGTATGTACAAAGCATATATGACACTGCACATACCCGAGTATGCAAGTCCAGTTTATTCTTATTACAGATGATTATGTCTACAACTTTACAATAAATACTTATGGCGAGCGAACCGAGCTAACTCTTTGAGACGCACTAATCCATTCCCTGTTCTTACATCGATAACTCTAACAGCGGAGCATTGTAGTATTTAAGATGGGTATTACGTAACATACCCATCCTATGTGACCGGTTTAGTTGGGGGTGGGTGAGGAAGGGGTGGGGGCGTTTATAATATAGCACGCTCGGTCACGGAAATTTTAACGCCGTGGCGCATTTCGACCATATTGTTGGATAGGATAAGATGTCGTGGTAAAAGTATCCATAGAATCAATATCCTACTAGGCGCGCATGACCTTAATAGAGGTTAATTTTATTTTAATAATGGAGGGACGGGTGAACTTTCTCGAGCGCCGATCATAACACTTGTGCATCTTAGATAAAGAATTTAACTTAACATAATATACTATGTTTTTGGCTGGGGATGGTGGGATGGGGCTCATCAATATAATGCACAGGTGGTAGGGGGGGGTTTCGTAAAATGGATCACATAGCATAGGAGTGATACCTCATACTACTCTCATGTAAACCCATATAATTTGTATAGCATCCGATGCAACCCACTATACGCCTTAATAATATATACACTTAATAATAAAGTGATTAATTATTTCTCAGTATAAAAATTATTTCCGTTCTCAATCAGTGCGGCTTATGTAAAGAGATACCGTGTACATTTTACGTTATATAAATTCCTTGAAAATTCCATCAATGATGTGCTAAACGCAGCAAGTGAGACGAGAGACGAGGCGGCAATACGGCCGCCCCTCCCGGCGTATCGCTAAACATAATGGATACATTATAGCTTTACCTATTTGTTCCCAAATATTGATATATAACATAAGCCAAATCGCCCACCGATTTCGTCACAATAATACCACTCGAATATGATATATAACAAACAGGTATATGAACGTACGTGCACGGATATAAAATTAATAATTTCACTAACATAATAAGTTAATCAACAAGCATTAGTAAAACGTGAAAACTGCGCTATACCTACGTACAAACAAAACAACCTGTCGGGCCCCCCATCCCTACAGCAGTCACTTTCCACAGTATACCCCAGTGAACTGACAATGTTACCTTTATTAACCATTAGTGAACTTGCATAAAATAATAATAGCGATTTATTTTTTTATATTGATAATATATCTTAGGCAATGTTAAATTATTAAGTATGTGACTTAATAATAGGCAAACGTACGTGCGACGTCCTCCAGCTAGATGGTCCGACCACCTCGAATGAAAAGAGTGGAGGAGCGTGTGTGCCGCCGCGCCTTGGGTGAGCGAACACCCAGCAGTGGATAGGTAAGTGCCGTTGATGATGATTAATTTTAAATTATATCTAACAAAAATGTTGAAATTTTATTTTTTAATTTTTCACTTTTTGGCTTCAACATAATGTCATAAAAATTTATGGATCTTTTTTCTGATTTCCCGAATTGTTTTAATCATGTTTCATGAAAATAAATTGTAACATGTCATTTATAATAATTTTAATTAATTTAATAAAAAAAAACATTTTTGGTAGATCTTTGTAAATATATTGCAATATTACATTTACATGGTTATTGGTAATTCGAAGCATTCCTTCAGGGGGTTGTAGAAGAGGTAATTTGCAACAAATTAACCCCAACAAATAAGGGGTCCAAAATGGACGGTTTCCGAGATATTGTCACTTTTTCATTTCCTCCTCTATACATTTACTAAGATAAATAGTGTCCGTTAGCTCTTAAAAGAAAAGTTCGTTTTAAATGTCGCTCATTTCGAATTTTGTAAAGGGGATGAGGCAAAGAAGTTTTTTTATGATTATGGTATAATTTCTTGTAGGACAATTTTTCATAAAACAAGATCAAAATAAAGTCATTAAATTCCCATACAAATGTCAACTTGGTTGCAAACTAGGATAAGCATTTTCTATGGGATTTTAAATACATTTTTTTATGAAAAATTTTCCTTTTACAAGAAACTTTACCATAATCACAAAAACTTCTTTGCTTCTTACCCTTTACATACAAATTCTAAACGAGCGGCATTTCACAGAAACTTTCATTTTAAGAGCTATTTATGAACACTATTTTTCAATGTATGGCGCAGTAAATGACAAAATGACAAGATCTCGGAAACCGTCCATTTTCGAGCCCATTGATGGGGTTTAATTTGTTGCAAATTACCTCTACTACAACCCCCGAAAGTAATTACCAATAACCCTGTATATAAAAAAATAAATCGCCATTCTGAGTTTTTGTATACCCAACATCTAAGTTCACTACAATGTACACGGTTGTTAAGTAAATAGGTACCACAACCAGAAAGGGGGTGATTCTGTACATGAAACTGAACCACTTTTGTTCTACAACTGAGCAAAAAAACGTGGTTTCCTTCATACAATTTTTAAATACTAACTCTCAAAATTAATGGAAAAATATAAAACAAAATTGCCTGCAAAAAAAATTGTTCTTATGAAAATAAATTCAGTATCAGATACAGAATCACCCTTATAGGTCAGTTTAAAATCTGCTAACCAAAAGCTTACAGGTCGGTTAACTAAAGCTGGCATGTTCACACTGCTCACATCAATGCAATATTATGAAATGTGCGTTAAAAAAAAAATCCAAAATAGCGTCGAAGCTGCGGAGCAAAGCGGACACCCACAAGGCATTGCACGTTCGCTTTTCAAAAACGTATACCGAAAAACTTGTCAGAAAAGGAATATACAATGTTATCTTTTCGGATTCTGTAATAAATTGGCAAAGTTTTAAGTGTATTTAAAGATTTATAAGTTGAAAAATGACGGGATCAGGAAAGCTAGATGCCGGAGTTTACGTACTTAACAATAACTTGAAAAGTAGATGGAGGATCTGTATGTTAAAAGCATGTTTATAAATCTACTTCAAATTGCAAATACAACGGTATGTAACAACACTATACCTTTCGTTTGGTATACTCAACACATCAATAAGATATCGCGCGCCTGCACGGTTATCGCAATTTTTATAAACCAATTACAATACCTAATGAGCTTCAGATGAATTTAACTGACGGACGAGTTCAAACCAAAAATCATGCTGTATTTCGTAATAGTATTAAAAACAAAAACAATGATAATCTCTTGTCGCGCTCGTAAGCTTGGCGTGCAGTATGTCCCCGCATGCGAGAGACAGATAGATTTTTCTTGATGTGTATGCAGCGCGACAGCACCCCGTGCGCTTATACACAAGACACGCAGAAGCGCAATATTTCATAAGTGTTGTACGTGCCAGCTATAGTTAACTGACATGTAACACCGTGTATATCTGGTGAGGAGAGGCCTTAGGCAAAGATGACACAGAGACAGCACTACTGCACTGTCATTTTAAAAGTATTTTTAAAGATTAAATAATGTATTGCGCGATGTCGTATAGAACATGTCTTCAAACCGTACTCCGACTCTGTACAATACGTGGTACAGAAATGTATTCATATTTAAAAAAAAATTACTTTATGAAATGAAAACTTGTTTTGAAGACATGTCAAAAAAAACGAATAACACTTTTACAAGATATCAACAGATATAAAAAAATTCATTTAAATATAATTCATTGCACACCGCAAGCGATAATACAACGTGCACTAATGTAAGCCGGCGTCCACTTAGGGGTCACTTAAAATTATTTACTTCTAAATTAGAAACGAGGTTCACACGACCCTCTTGAAGGCAAATTGGCACTCGGCGTCGCGGCTTCGTCTGGTCGTCCGTTTGCAGAGCGTCGCTTTGTCAACAAAACTGTGTTATCACTCCGTCTGTTTGCCTCCGCTCTCGTATGAGGTGCATTGTTAGTGGCACAGGCGATCATTAGCGGCACATGTGCGTCGCTACCGGCACAGGTGCGCCGTTAGTGGCACAGGTGCATCGTTAGCGACACAGATGCGTCTCTAGCGGCACAAGTGCGCGAGAGCGCGTGCCAGCTTGAGTCGCCGCCGCTATGTGGGCGGCGAGCTCTGCGGTGGGTTGTAGGGGTGGTTGGAGTTGCGGAGCACTGTATACACACTGTCCACCTTGCTCAGTTTCTCAAAAAACGGTATCAGGTCCAATAGTTCTGAATCTGTCATGTCGTCGAACCACGACGCGACGGGTACCTGCAACCAAAAACACATTAGCGTCATTGTGAGTCACCTTTATTGTGAGTCACCTTTTTAGTGTTCCATACCTAAAGGGTGCCCACTGCATGGGTAGTAGTACCGTGCCAAGGTGAGAGGTGGCGAGCCTGTCGCCTTTTAGCACGGTATATTGTCCCTATCCCTTAGTTGCCTTTTACAACATACATGGGAAGAGATGCAGTGGGGTCATTCTTTTAAGTACCGGCCCCACACGGTAGAATGACATAATCCCGCGAACGAGGCTGCAGGAATACCTGTCACGCGTGCAGAGCCGCACGCACGTATCGAAATATCAAATAATTGAATTGCCTGAGCGTAGGTATGTCTCTGGGCCGTGCGGCCGATACATAACACAGATTGTAACATCGTGTACATGTGTACGCGGCTAGGTGTGAGTGTCGCCGGGCACGTCGGTGAGGCTCGGATTGAGAAATTCGGAGTCAGTCGGTCGTGAAGCCTCGCTCGATATATCGCGATGAGACCTGTTACTTGGCTTTAGGGTGGCCAAGATCGAAGTAACTACCGTGCTGGACACCGCGGTAATGGGTGGATAATTTTGAAACGTGAAGTGGTAACTGAACATTCCGGAATAGAGTGAATGTTGTCGGCGTAGTACACCTGGGCACTGAAGGGTTTGCCTGCTCGGGACTGGAGAAGCGCAGATTGGTTATCATTTTATCTGTTGGCCATTAGATGTTATGATGAAAATGTCCGGGTAGGCTATTGCAGCCGGCGGCGTCCGTCGAGTACAGGTAAGAGTTCGCTGTTCGTTGTGGTCGAGTATTCAAGTACATAACACTACGCTCCCGCACGCGCAACATGAGGCCAAAACGAGTAGGCGCATTCGGTAGATCGACTAGGTCGACATTTTTTAAATAATTAATTCTTGCTCCGCAGCGACTAGCGAGAACAGCAAGCTTAGCTCAAAACCATCCTTCCCCCTATACCGTGATTGTTGATTGTTGACCCTATACGTTGAGTATCAACCGTATGTTGTCGCCGTTAAGATCATACTTAACATAGACGACACTAGAAACTACTCCTGAGATTTCCAATG
>WYDE02228515.1:0-20591 GCA_009867175.2 Adela reaumurella
TTTTCAGCTAAATCGGTTCAGCCGTTCTTGAGTTATAAGTGAAGTAACTAACACGACTTTCTTTTATATATATAGATAGTCAGCTATATTAACGATTTTTGGAAATTCATCCCCTAAAATTTATTCATAGTTTTGAATAAAGCACGTTTGCATTTTTAACAAATTTATTTAAAAATAAAGTTGCAAATGTTTTGTAGTAATCCACCAACCTAATTAAATATATAAATAATTATGGGTAAATTTAAACTGCGTGATCCATTAAAACGGTAGACAATCCGATGTGTTCTCAATTACGTCTTCAAAATGTACTCTCATAATATTGATATGTTAACAATAATAAACATAATGAACACTTTTTCTGACAAAACAAGCAACTTCTAGATCAATTTGTAATTGGCAAAGGGAGTTTTTTTTGGAATCTACATTAATTACGTTTAGTTTCTAATAATTTTAAAATCCTACTTAGTACTTGTGCTTACTAGTAAACCTACATTTTAATTTATGAAGTATGAGGCCACTATTTGGTTTTTATGACTTGCGCATTGCTTACAAGCACAATATTGACAATTTAACATAATTACATACATGCCTACTAATAGCACCATAACAAAACAATACTACGCATCGCTCCATTATTTTGTAAAATAAATTGTGTGTCATTTAAAATTTTACTAAATGTAATAAATAAAAAAGTACAGAGAATCAGCATCCACATCTTCATCTATTATTATGATTGCATTTTTATAATAAAATTGTGAAATTATTTTCATTTAAAAACTAACAAAACTAATTTTAAATATATTTTAAAAGTGGAATAGGGAAAATGTTAAAATTTAAACAAAATCTCTTAATATGTCATTCATTACATTTTAAAAGTTGACATTGTAACAGTGGACACAATATACAAATGTGGGTTTGGGGGCATGGCTTCAGATGCTCGCATGCATTCACTCGTGGTCAGTTGTAGCGAGTGTGAAAGAGAAGTGGAGTGTGGGGATCTTTATGTCCACATTTATAAATTGTGACTAGTTTAATTTAATTAATCATATTTTAGTTAAACAATTTTTTTAATTGAAACAGATTCTCTAATGTGTCATTACATTTTTAAAAGTAGGATAGAGAAATAATTAAATATTAAATCACATGTTATATATAGGTCTAAGTACCTATAACATAACGTTTTTAAAGGAGAATAGGATAATCAAAAAATAAAATATAGGTACATACATTATCTATCATCTTAGTCGGTAACACCATTACTTTCTTAGCTGGTTATACAGAAATTTTCTCTCATCTGGTTGATCGTCAGTGCGCTTGGAAGTCCAATTCTATGTAGTTAACAAAATCAAATTTTTCACCTTACTTCGTCCAGTTAAAATACCTATCTAGTACCGAATAGTAAATTTCGTAGACATTTATTTTTTTCTTCATAAAGGATTTCCAACCGCCCCAGATCTACGATCAAATCTATGTACATATTATGTAGTTTGTATATATTTTTTTAGATGATTTTTGCAGATACCAATACTCCAACTAAATGTGTTGAAAATTGCAAATAGTATACACAATTACAGTACTCCATTGAATAAGGAGTTTATATGAGGGTAACCAAAGTATTATTTGCCCGTCCACGAAATTTTGCATATAAATAAAGAACCACTTTGTGATGACTAATGATGACTCTGAATCCAACAAAATTTTTATACGAAACAACGATATTTTTTATCAAAACAGAAAATGTCGTTTACCTTTGGTAGCAACTGTGACATGTCCAAAATATTTTTTTTAAATTGTTAGAATTGTTCTAGATGCAACTATTTCCAATATAATTTATTTATATTTTTATTTGGAATTACAATTATAACGGCATATTCATCACGGCGACAACAGGTGAGGCGGAGCGCAGTGGCGATGACCCCCCCAATTCTCAAACCGACAGACCGCCCATCCGCGTTCATATGATGCGCCTGACGCGCGGGACTGTTTTCTGTTTTTGATAAAAAAATATATATTCCATATACATAATTTGTTGGATTCTGAGTGATCAGTCATTATGAAGATAATCTTTACTCATATGTAAAATTTCATCAACGGCCAAATAGATGTATGGGTCGAATGCCCTATCAATGAAGCACAAACTGTTTCTACTTTTTCATAATACAAAAAAAAATCTTGAAGTAGGAATTAATTTGTTGCACTGTAACATAACAAGAATCTCAAGATACAGTGTAAGTATTTCTAAGAAGAAAAGATATAGTGGTGAAGTGATCTGATCAGTGCCCTCTAACTAGTTGAGGCACGCAAGCTAACCAAGATTGTATATTATCACCGTGCAAAGCTACTGAGAGTAGCTGGTGTTAGAGTGACACTCATTATCTGGAAAGCTGAAGAGGCTCTAAGAAGACTACTTATATTATTTTCACAAGATTATTGGGATGTATGTATACTTATCTATTTTGACAGCAGATCGCATAATCATGCAGATTATGATGCGTCTAGCCACATCGTGATCTCCGGCATTTCATGATGTGCCTGACTTATATCAGGCCGATTGTTCAAAATTCATCATGTCACGATTTGGCTAACATTTAAGCATATTGTTTTGTGGGAAAACCATGTGACCAAAATGACATGTGATGCCCCAACATAGTGTTGATAGGTTAGATTAAATAAATTAACGGAAGTTTTTTTTGTTTGTAGACCACATGCAAAATATTTAGGCGCCATGACTGCGCAAACGTAAACAAAGCACAACTAGAGCCTCTGGTGGGGTCTTTTAACTGGTAACTATTATTCAATTTAACTAGCCATATCATGAATTAGAATGAATGATGTCCTAAAATCGAGTATCTAGTCTAGGCGGGTCGTCGAACGTTCTTCGATTGAAAGTCAGCCTTTTCATGATGTGGCTGAGCATTATTCAGGCACATCATGAAATGGCCATGGGCAGTCACGCATTGCGATCTGCCTGGCCTTTACATATCTATGAGTTTCGATAATGTTACATTACAGACAAAATCCCTATTGCAAACATAATATCTGCTGTAAACATTATTATTTTAGTTATGTCACATCCTATAATTTAATCTTAAGTTTTTCGCAGTGAAAATGTTTCTTCTTTTTCTTTGCGGCCATTTAATTCGTCCCACTGCTGGGCAGCCTCTCTCACTTAGGTACATGATATGAGAGGATTTAGTCATTCACTTCCACGTTGACCAACCGGCTTGCAAGTGGGTTTCCTCACGATGTTTTCCTTCACCGGAATGTCAGCTGCCATTTTAGCACGAATTCTAAAGTTATAAATATAGCTGGGATCGAACCCCTCCCGCTTGAGGCGTGCTCTTGCCTGGATGGCTAATGACACTTGGAAAAATTATACTGAAATAAATAAGGTATGTTATGAAACTTTCTTAGATTTCATAAACAAATACGTCAGCTTTGTACCTAATGAAATTAATGATCGAACAAATTTAAACAACATAATTAGATTGCTATAAATTTTATCTTTCATTCCCATTATTTTAAAAATTCTTTGTTGACTACATACTTTAGGGTAGTTTCTATTACACGAACATGTTGCAGAAAATAGGTGATTGATAGATGAATTCACAGAATACTAAAGTATACAATAATGATTGATTAGATCACAGACGATGATTTTGGTCTCAATATAGGTAATATATTATCTTAGTTGAGCTAGAAAACATGATTTACGTACGGTAATTATTTGATTCACACCATTCCAAACTATTTAACTAATGGCTGATACAAATATCCATTTTCAGGATAATTAAGTATCAAGTCTAGAAGTTTTAGGATAAACGTTTGCAGTCTATTTAAATAATAAAATGTCAGCTCCGACACAAACGGAAATGCTGATTTGTACGTTTGGTGATTGACTAAGTTAGATTATAGGTAGTAAAATTTTAGCGTTAGCTTAAGAAAATATTGAACAATTATCTCTATTCTTAAGTAAATAGTTATAAAATTTTGCATTTGAAAATATGCGAGACGCAAGAATATGAGCTACTCTTTTAAAAGTAGACAGCCTGTCGTAACCTTAGAAAGGTAACGAGACAAATTTAAGCAGTAGAGTTTTAACCAAGTAAGAGGCGATTGTTTGAGATAAGTGCAGTTTTAATGAATTAATTGGAATTATCCTAATCCACGTTTGTTTCAAGTTTATGCAATAAATATCAACGGATTGAGAATACTTTACGAAGGTGCCTACTAGTCGAGAGTTTTTTATCGAAGCGTAGTATCTCAAAATCATCTTATTGTCGCCTGCAGATGTAGATTCTGTCCTAATTTAAGTTACTATAGATATTTACTGAAATTTTCCTATAACATAATGTAACTACAATTTACTTACCGTAGGTATATAGTCCTTTCACATTTATTTTATTTCCTGGTTTCAAGTTGATAACCAGGAAGGATAATGTTTTTCTTTCGGTGATTTAAATTTTTTGTCATGATTTGATGACAATAATCACAGAAACAATGTAAAGAACCCGGCATCAACTGAACTACACGATTCTGACTCCTAATTCTGTTCTATTGTATTTTATTATTATTATATATTCTTTATTTGCACACCGGTTAAAATTTACAAACAGGCGGGCCTTAAGGCTAAAAAGCACTGTCACAGCTGTCAGAGGTAAAATAAAAGTGAAAGATATATACCTACTTATTTATTCTACCAACATTATAAGCAGAATATTACTGAGATAAAAATGTGTTAAAATTTTCAATCGGGTATCAAAGTGATATGTCTATAGATATGGTACTGAAAAATAAAATCAAATTATAGATTTTTTAGTTGTATCCACTAATCGAACTTGTTCCAATGCAATCATGATTTTGAAGAGAAAACTTCTTTAGTCGCGGTAAGGAAAATTGGCCTGTATTCAACGAAAAAGTGAAACTGCTTCCCCTTCTCCGACTTGTATACGTCGCTCGTAGGCTAGTACATACGGTTATTTCGGTCACTTTATTAGTCAGTTCGTTGGTCTGTCTCGGGGTATGATTTCCGTTTAGGCTGCGAAAAGTCCCGGGTTCAAACTTCGGTTCCCTGAAGTTTCACCTTCTACGCGCGAGAGTCTTTAGTTTTTATTCAAAACATCGTACAAATACAATTTTTAAAAGGTTTGTACGTTCATCTCACTGACTTCTTAGTTCATGCTCTATTAAAACTTCTGAGAGGTTTAATATACTCGTATTATGATTTTAAAAAATCAGTTCGTATACTGATCTAACCTTGGTCAATCAAAAGCTATGTAGGTTTTTTTTTAAATTATACCTATTATAACGCCATCGAACTAAAATTGGAAGACCAAACGCAACACGGTGCATTTGTAAGCTTAGTTCACGAGCTCTAAAGTCTTGGTCCAGCGTCAAACAAACTTACTTATTAGATTTCATCTCTATCGATACCTACTATCTCTTTGGGTGCTTCAAGCTACACAGCTCGATCGACGCTTTCGCCGTTATATCCATCCATTGGTCTCGCAGTCATTCTTTATCATAATATCCAGAACCAATATTCTACTTTAATTGATTCCGTCCTCCAGCGATAAGCATGAGCGTTGGACTCTGTCAGAACATTAAATTGTTCCCTGTCCCCGAACACGGGGACTTTACTCCTCGGGCTAGAATGATTGAATCGGCCTGTAAAGACCCGTGTAGCCGCAGAGACGAGCTCTCAGTGCCGTCACGAGGATGGCAGCGCTGGAGAGATCCTCCAGTAAGTTGGCACACTCGCACACTAGCAGGTACATCTTATCTCCTTGCGAAGCGACAGACTTGTGGAGAGCGATCTTCCTCAGTCCGACGGAATGCGGCAGGTGTCGGTACAGCATCCTGGCTCCGGTCCAGTACAACCAGTTCCTCTCAAAGCGCTCTCCGTCGTCACCCTCGAACACCTGCAATGCAAACATTTCAGTAAGGGTAATTTATCAGCGTCGTTGGCTCAGTGTTGCGATGTTCAGTATTCTATTACCGAAGTTAAGTAATGCTGGCCGCGGTCAGGACTTGGATGGGTGACCGCTTGACCGTAGACGCTGGAAATCAAACAACAAAAAAACTCCACCACCGAATACTTAGATGTTTTTTGGGCTTCACTTTGTGTCTTCTACATTTTTTTTTCATTGAGAGCGCGACATATGGCGCTGAGCCACCCAGAAGCTGAATAACGACGCCCATGGACATTCGGTTTTAGTGGGGATTGCGAATACCATGCCAACCTGACAGGTTCCTATTCTCGCCCCTCTTGAAAGACTCGAGACTGTACATGGAGGGAAACATGTGGGCAGGGAGAGCGTTCCAGAGTTTACCGGTTCTGTAGATGAAAGATCTACAGGACCGATTGGTACGCATCCTCGGTAGGTCCATCGCGCATCGTGTAGAGAGCACAGCGATAGAGCACACTTAGGGAGCCGACATCCCTACGAAGTTGGAGTGGTGCTAGATTGCTGGACACTTCAGGGTCGTCCATTGGTCGTCCACTAGTCGCACGGCGCGACGCTGTGTCGGGTCGAGTCACACATCTCATTATTTCATTTCCCTTCGAAGGCACTGCATGGCCATGCAAGGCTCGCTTCGCCTGCCCAAATATGTGATTACGAAAAACAAGAAGTAATGAGTAAGAAAAACAAGAAGTAGAACTCAGACTCAATCAGGTTGACTACCCCTGGGCTATAGAATAGCGTGTCTGATTGAGTGATACAGAATTCTATCTATCGAAAATAGATTGAAAATAAAATAATTCGGAAGGGATCGCACAGGCGAGCGACGACGACGACGACGACACGCCCCCACGAGACGCACACACACCACACACAACTAACGCACATCCAGGTGCGAGACTATAAGATCCGTCTACGTCCTTCCGTGTAATGCAGGCATGGCACGGGTTAAAAAATATCGGCGTCGGCCGGGACTCGAATCCCGGACTCTGTTTTATGCGAGCACTGCGTCTACCATTTCCGCCATGGGCCACATGTCTCACAACTCACACCACAGACTCGCACCACATATTTTTAATGTAATTTTTGGTTATTCATGGTTTTATTTTATTTGATATTCACAATTTTATTACCTGCCCTTTTCATTAGTTTATTTCCCAAAAAAACAATTCATATTTTTTTTCCTTATGATTTATTACATTTGAATGGTACACCTACTTCACTAATAGTATCTGAAGACATAAAGGCAGTAATTTGAAATATTTTCTTCACGCAGCAAAACTTACCTGTGTATTATTGGGTTGCGGAGTAGCCTAGCCGGTGAGCGCACGCCTCTTAATGGAGAGGTCGTGCCTTTTGCTAAGCAGAAAAGTATATTATTAAATTAAGTACCTACCTATAATCTTTTAGTCTATGAGAACAGTTTTTGGATACAGGCGAAGAATTGTGTTTTGCCTTTATTATTGTTAAATTATGTCTTATATCTTTTTTTTTCCTCCTCAATAAATAAAAAAACTCTCAAATCATTACGTTCAAATTTATTTTTCGTAATTTAATTCGAGTGCCTACACTGAGACAGTAGCCAGTTCAATATATTATTTTATTATTTGTAATTGGATAATATAGTCCAATTTCCAAGCAAATTACCCAAAGCTTTGCCCTAACTCCAATTACTTACTTACCCTGTAGCAATCGTCCGAGACTGTATAGAAGCCGAGATTATCCAGTGTGGAGCTCGGCACCACGTAGGCCTGGTCTAGGCCTAGCTTCCTCATGTCGAGACCTTGGTACTCCTCCGCTCCGGGATCCTCGACCCACGACATGATCGTAGATCGATACAGCTCCATAGTGTCGTTGGGTAACATGCTTGCACAAACTCCTCACAAACAGGTTAGATAACCTGAGTGAAAAAGACTGCAATGCTAGGTCGAAGACCTTAGCATTTTAGATGCGCGTCGCAGGTCGAAAACTGGTTTGGCAGTGAAAATAGTCTGGGAAAATGTTTAACTGGGAAGCTTATTTGATAAAGTGTAGGTCAGGGATGAGATCATTTGGATTGGGTCGAATTGGACTGTACATCAATATGTATTACATCCGGTACAAAAAAAAAAATATCGACTTGGAAAACGCGCGTTTTGCGTTGATCGGCCGCGCGCGCGCGCACAACCATGCAGTACGACACAGATAAACTGACTGGCTGATTTCTTTTCTTGTGTGGTAGGTTGTGGGCTGGTCGTTTTGTGTGGTTGCATTCAACTTAAGGCGCATAGGAACGCAACCATGGCTGTTTTTAAAATTGCGGTTCATTGCTTCTAAACTGGTCTTTGCTTCTAAAGTCCAAACACTATAAAACATTTTAGAGCGAGTGGTTGAGTGAGCGTGAGCGATAAACCAAATTAAGCAATCAATATCGCTTGGGCAAACGTCCTAAAGTAATGATTTAAGTATATTGTCGGATATTTATTTATGCACGTTGCAGTTTATAAGCATTGGACAGCGCGGTAGTGAAAATAGCTAGTCCAATCAATCTAAACGGTGACTTTGTGGGATTTGATCTAGCGATGTAGAACTTGTAATTATATCTCCGGGCAAACATTCTAAAACGTCGCTTTCGAGCTTCTGCACTAGAAATACAGACCGATGCATTATAGATGACCCTTGGAATGTATGCGGCGACATCGGAATGTGCCGCTAGAACAGACAAAAACTCACAAATCTACGTAAATATGTGTTACACGCCTCACAATACATTTACTGAGGGCGCACAACACACATTTATTCACGTTTGTGCGTTTTTGTCTGTTCTAGTCTAGCGGGTAATTCCGATGTCGCCGCATATATTCTGAGTGTCATCTTTAATGCATCGGTCAATACCATGCGTATACTCTTAAGACCATTGAAAGATGTCTCGTATGTATTATGCTTCTTTTATTTATCACAATAAAATATTTGGAACGTGGAGCTAATGTTTTGATCTAGCTAGAAGCTACCTATGGGCTTGCGTCGCTACCTACCTTATCTGTCAAACGAACATCTCCGTGCGTCTACCGTGCTAAATACATCACATGACTGAGTGAAGAGACTACGCCACAATTTTAACCAATCAGACTGCCGTGTGTAGTGTATTAACGCTTACGATTGATTGAAACCTCTTCACTCACTCGTGTGATATTAAGCCGGTAGACGCACTGCTGGGTATGACTGGTGCAAAGTCACTCTGGCGTTTTATTGCATAGGTTTACGAGAATCAGAATATCTCCAGGATCAGGAACAGCCAAATAATGTACAATAGGGCACTTTTGGCTGCCCATGGTGGAGTGCTGGCACCATACACTACTGATTTACGGCAGTGAAAGTGGGTATGGCAGTCGAAGCACGAAAGGAGAATAAATGCAGTTTAATGTGCGCGTTGAGGAGTATGTGGAGTCACAATAAAAGACAGATTAATAAATTGTGAAATACCAAACCGTTATGGTTTGAAAGAATATACAGTGACAAGGATTGAGAAAGGGATGCTTAAGATGGTTCGGTCCACTAGAATAGATGATAGAAAACTAACGAAAGACATTTTTGGAGCGAATGTGAGTGGAAGAATCGGGAAGGGTCGCCCTAGGCGCACTTATCTAGAACAGATCAAGCATGTGCTCCAAAAGGGGCAAGTGCGCAGTACCTGTACCGACGAGCATGTATGAAGAATATTATGAGAGTGCAAGAAGCGTCAGATGTGTGTCAGGATCGTGGCACGTGAAGATCCGCTGCTTACCCCACTGGGAAACAGGCGTGACGCCATGAATGTATCAGGAACAGCCAGTCCAAAACCTGTTACTTACAAGCAAGGTCCTGTCAGATGGAAATAAGTATAAAAATACGTGTCAAGTAACATATTTGTTAAAACCTCTCATTGAGTATTATCATCACAAACAATGTTTACAGGTATATTCTGTATAATTTCATATGGGCTAACTAAGAAATTAAATAATAAATATAAATTAAATAAATAATTTCATGTTCTTGTAGACGAGACGAGTATTTCGGTGATGTAGACCGGGCGGGGTACGAAACGAAAACTTTATTAGATTAACTGAAGCAATCTGTAAACATTACACTTTGATTACATTTTCTTGTGTAACATTTATCATATCATGCATATTACATAGAATGTGATTTTGCTGGAGCTGAGTTGTTATTTTTCTTTAGTACCTATATTAAAACGGTTTGAGGTTTTCTCATGAAAAACTCGCAAAACGAGATGTGAGATTGGCAATATGGCGATTGAGAACAATATCTGGTTTATCTTTGAAAGATAGAGTGAAGAATAAATGTCTAAAGAAGAATGTGGATTGAAAGAAGACATAACGATAAGGATAGAGGAAGGTATGCTGAGATGGTTTCGACATAATATGGAGAGAATTGATGGTGAGAGAATGACTAAACAAATATATGAAGCGAATGTGGAAGCAAGGATTGGACGGGGCAGAACCTTAAGCTATATAATTGTGTAGATACATAATTATTAAGATTAAGTTTCTGTTTTTATAAGAGTCATCATAATGGGTAATGGTAAAGAGGAATGAAAACAAATACAAGTAACACGAAATTTATGGTTTTCGAGAGAAATTATGAAATCACTGGGTGCAATGTAAGAATAGGAGACGAAACCTGGAACTGGTAAATGGTGTATCCACGAGGAACGGGAAGTACGATAACGATATTGAAAGGCGAGTGATCAAAGGAAATAGGGTGAATACGGCTATGAAAACTGTAAAGTAATGTGATTAGTTACACTGCACGAATGGCTATTCGTATTAAGCGTACTTGTCCCCTACATTATGGCAGTGAATCTAGGGTATGGCGGAAGCGACATGAAAGTAGAATGAATGCAGTTGAAAGTCTTTGAAAGACAGAGTGAAGAATAATAAATAAATAAAGAGAAGAATTTGTATTGAAAGAAGATATAGCTACAAGGATAGAGAAATGTATGCTTAGATGGTTTGGACGCTACGAAAGAATGGACGGTGAAAGAATGACCAGAAAATATACTTCGCGGCGAGAACTGAAGTCAATTCCGGAAAATGCATTTAATTTTTTTTTTTGATAATTAGACTATTCTTTGGCGTAAGTTTATAATTTCGGAAGGGGCCTACTTTGAAGGCGATAAAATAAATGTATAAGAATAAATAGCATTTTGTGTATTATTGACCTTTTCCCGGTACTGTTTTGACAGAGTGTATAGCTCTGTATATTACCGTGCACATATATGTTAATATTTTTCCAGTTTGAACAATGATAAGTAATTACTTTTTAAAATAAAATTTCGTGATGTTCTTAATAATCACACGACGATTATTTTGAAACGTCTTTTACAAATGTAATAAATCAGTATTTTCCTATTAAAAAACTAATACCTCCGTGCACGAATGCCGAAATTCTTCCTCGTTCTTGAAGTGGTGCCCATTTTCCGAGCAGCGTGTGAAGACTGGGTACCACACATGCTTGGGACAGGCCTTGAATAGCTCTGCAGACTATCATCCACGTTGACCCTCCCTGCATGTAGATGAGATATTAAGTTTGATTTTTCTGTTTCTTCTTTAGCTCATATTACAATAAGTACCGTTGATATGCTCAGGGCAGTCTCATTAGAGATATAATAATTTATTTATAATATTCCACATTGACCAGATGAACTGAAGTTTATAGTGCGTAATATTTAGGTTTCATCTTCATCACGGTCTTATAGTCTTATCATATAAAAGGATTTAGTTTCTGGCGTGTCGTCATGTTTATCAGAACAGTATTCATCCTGGGACTTCCGAATTGTAAAATGTGTACACTGTATACTGCATGGCAATAAAATGAATAATGCCATACAAAATGATATTACAAACCTGATATTTAAAGCGCGTAGGAACGCCAGATGTGGAAGTATGAAAACATACCACAGCATAACTAGATCACAATAAGAGTTGAAACTGCTGCAAAATACAAAACAACAGCAGTGCCGCGGATCGAAAGCCCACGAGGCAAAATGTGTGCTGCTCAGCTTACCTCCCAAGGAACACAGCGATGGGACATTAGCTAAAACCTCTCCAGTTGTTATGTGTAGAGAAAACTCCATTAGAATTGGTTAATTCGTTCACCAGCTATAAGCGAACACAGAATCGCGATGTACGTTATACAGCCGAAACATCGAAATATATTTTAAATTCTTTTTCTATCGATCACACAATTTTTGTGGAAAAACTTTATCATTTTCTATATCCCCATTATATGTGTTATAGTTAGTGAACGCCTACGCAGGCCACCTATATATGAAATTGTATTAGATTTTTTACGATTCAGTCGTTGGCGATTTACTTACAATTTTTATATTGTGAAGTAACATTGCAGTCGACGCACCAGATAAAAACCTCTGAGGGCTAGGAGCATTGAGGGTTATACTCAAGGACGCAGGTTCGAGTCCAGTTTCGAACAACACGTAGAACGGTCATTTTTCTTTGTATTTTTCAAAAGTTAATTTATCTAGTGTCTTATTTATCTAGTCTTAACAATATAAAAATTGTAACTCATATAATGTACTAAATGTTTACGTATTTAATTATATTAGAACTCGTATGATAGATACAGTGAATGGTTCAGGGATCTGAAGTTTATTAATATGAATATATTAATGAAAATACTGTTTACACTTACACTAAAAAGTGACTTCGGTGTAACGAAGAAAAATTGCTCTCACGTGTATGGCAGCCCAAGGCAGACAGACTGAGATGACTGAGTTGAGGAGGATAGCCGTGACCAGCAGGAACTTTGCTCCGAACCTGTGCGCCAGCGCACCTGCCGGTAGCTGCAGCAGCATGTAGCCCCAGAAGAATGATGATTGGATCGTGTCCTGCGTGCGCTTGTCCCAGTCGAACGTGGGGAACTAGAACCAAAGAGTTTCGTCTTCCATTAACCCACAATGACAGAATAATATATGCATGAAAATTCCAACAAAATACAAACGAAATCGGATCTATATTAAGAAGAATTTCAGTCATTTGAGGATAATCCTAATAATTTATTTATGATGTTTGCTACTATGGGCAAAAATGTAGTTGGCAGCTGATTCTGATTGAAAGGACAGGCCAACGGGTCTTTTAGGATAAGCTATGAATAGGAGTAGGAGTAGGGGTTGTTTTAGGAGTAGAATTATGAGTAAGAGTAGAAGTAAGGAAAGGGGTAGGGGTAGGAATAAGGTGTAGTGGTAAGGGTAAGGGGATGGGGAATGATTAGGGGAAGGGATAAGGGGTAGTGGTACTTATAAGGGTATGGCTTTGGGTATTGGTAGGGTTAGGGGTAGGGGTAGGGCCAGGAGTAGGGGTAGAGGTAGGGGTATGGGACGGGTAGGGATAGAGACAGTGGTAGGTGTAGTATTGGTGTAGGAGTACCCTTCAATAACCAACTAACCCTCTTAAACGAAATCAAGTATCTGGGAATAATACTGGACATGAGTTGAACTGGGGTAGGCACCTAGAATATTATAAACTCAGTAATTAAAGTAAAGCATAGCATTTTGGCAAAGCAGAAGAATGCTATGTAAAACATGGGAAATATACCCCAGAATAACCCTACGGCTGTCATAAGATTACCTATGGCGCAGTCGTCTGGTGGCCCAGAACCAGACTCACTACAGCGGCTAGTAGACTGCTGCTTTTCCAACGCATTGCCTGTACTTCAATCACAGGCTGCATGCGCACAACCTCGACAGCTGCTCTAGAAATCATGTTATACCTGCCGCCGCTTAAACTGTTCATTCAGCAGGAGGTGGCTGCTTCAGCACTTTGTATCTATCAATATAACATTCCTGTTTTATCGGAAATTCTAGATAGAACTGCTTGAACATCCAGAGGACCAATCTGGCGTCCATGAAGTTAGGATATACATGGGCGGTTCTAAAACTGAGAGTTGTACTGGGCGGAAGCTTTCTAACTTGACCCCAACATTAACAAGTATGTTAAACTAGGTGCCGACAACTCCATCTTCCAGGCGGAATGCATCGGCATCATCGTGGCTGCAGCGGGGGTGAGTGGTCTAGGTATTTCAGATATGAACATAAGAGAACTTTCTGACAGCAGGGCTGTTCTGCAAGCTCTCGGAAAACACACCGTTGACTCGGATCTAACCCTCCAATGCTGTAAGATGCTGGAGAATATCTCGGCAACAAACAATGTAACCCTCCAGTGGATCAAGGGACATAGGGAGTCCTATGATAATAACGCTGCAGATGAACTGGTGGAAAGGGGCTCATCGGAGCCCCCCACAGAACCAGAGTCCTTACCATTTAGCGAACATAGGAAATGGCTGCGAAGGAGAACAACCCTAGCCCATGAAAATAAATGGGCAAATAACGAGGAGTGCAGGCAAGCGAGAGCAGCAGTGCCGATGATGTACAGGCAACTCTCTAAACGCCAACTCCAACCATCCAGAGGTGGACTGCTTATGGTGTTAGGTTTATTGACCCGACACAGTTCTCTAGACAAGCCCTTGTCCGTCCACTCATGGTGTTACAGATAGTCTCCTATGACGAGCTTGCTTAGGAGGCGAAGAAAAGGTCCCTCATATGATCTTGGAATGCCCAGAGGGGGCCAATACCTGTCTTCGGTACCTGGATACGGCAGGTCCAACACACGAAGTGTGAAGGAAAGTAAACCAACTCCTGGGCTACGTCAATGAGCTCGGCTGGCTGAAATGAGACCTTTAGCTGAACCCTACGTACAGCGGACGGAAGACGTCGACGTGCGGAGACAAACCCGTAAAGAACAGAACAGAACAGATGTAGGAGTAGAGTGTCGATATTCTATGTGTAAATTATTCAGTTTATTATTACCTTTAAATAATTCGTGCGCAGACAAAATTACGCTGGTCAGCTCATAGATCTTAAAAATAAACATTCACATGCATCTACTGTATCTAATTCTATGCCAAAATGTATTCGTCAAACATGTGCAGGAAGGGAAACCGAAATCAATAATGTATTCAAAGTAAACATCAGGACTAGTGCTTCTGTTAGATGACGACATAACTGTGTACATGTTTCAAGAAAACCGACTCGCAGTAGTTCGTCGATAGCAAAGTAAATAAGAAGTGTTTTAAAATTTAATTTTCAAAGCGTCCATGTAAATTCGTGTTAGCAAAATCTTTATCTGAGAAGAATCATTGTGTACCTCCTCACTGACGTATCTTAACCAAATTCATGAGTTTATATACATGCCGATTAATGTAACAGTTAAGTACAACATTATAATCGAATGTGTATAATAATAAAATTAATTGGACTACAGTTGTAGGTTTACAGAGAAAGAGACTCACCGAACCTGTTTTAGGAACATCAACCGTACTGTCAAATGCGGATGATGTGGTTACATCTAGTGGTGCACTGCTATTTGTGGCTTCAATATTGGAATTCTCCGTGTTATTGACTTCGGCTATAACACGGATATTGTGATCACTTTGCGGACACATGGCCACTAAAGCCACACCCATACAGGAGCGGAGACTGATGACTGTCACTAGACAACAAAACATCATCAGGGCCTGAAGATGCCTGTAGCCCCATCCGACTGAAACAAAATATAGCATGCACTCACCGGATTTAATCTATCGGCATCTTCATGAGTAGCTTTTGTAATTTTTGTGTAGTTGTAAGTGTTATGATCGAAGTGGGTAATATTGTCCGTAATACTGACGTGTTTCGGACACATGGCCACTAGAGCCACGCCCATGCTGGATCGCATACTGTAAGCCGTCACTAAGCAACAGAACATCATCAAAGCTTGCAAGTGTCTGTGTCCCCAGCCAACTGAAACTCACAGAAATTGTATAACTTGATCATTCGTGAAATTGTCACCATTTTTGTTGATAGCCCTTTATTATTGAGTATCTTCGTCAATCAATTGCATCCGGATAAATCTTTTCTGTGTTAACTTAACTCCGTTGACTTACTTTTCTTTTCATCTGTATTAACATCCAACTCCATTTCTTTTTTAAAACCTTTCGATGCGTTTTCCATTTTTTCTGTTTTTTACTGTTACTATTGCAAAACCATTTATTAAATTTGTCAAGTTAATCTGTATTATTAATTGCACAACTATGAAACAGCTAACACAAACTACGCGTATGCTAGTTGGTCTACATCCATCATTAGGTAACACTGGTATTTAAATAGCACCTGCTACGACGCCTACTATGCGTCAGCCTGATGACACTATCTTAAATAAAGAATGATAATTTACCGATAAAGATATTAATTTGTTTTGAGCTTTCGCGAATACGTATGTGGAGCGGAAAATTACGTAAGGATTAAAATCCCAATATCACTGTGGCTGAAATAGGTAATTTTCGGTATCGTTTATGAGAGATATAAAATTGCAAAATATTGTACAATTTTGCGGCGATCGTGTTACAAACGACTTGTTAAGTAGATTTTGCGACATTTCAGTATTCATTCCAATAAATAAAATAAAAAAATAATAAAACCCTCATACATACATACCATCACGCCTCTTACCAGGAGGGGTAAGCAGAGGCAATGGAGAGCCATGTGACATGTTCCTGACATAAATTCTTTGCTTCCTCCACTGTCATACATCGCTTCATGCGCTTCACGTTGCGGGTGCTACGAACATGTCCTTTCCGTAGACGATTACATGTTTTTGGTAATCATGAAATGATATGTTCGCCTAGGGCGGCCCCGTTCTAACCTTCCTTACACATTCTCTTCATAATATTTTTTTTGCCATTCTATCACCATCCATTATCCCCATGAGCCCAAAAAATTTAAGCTTACCTTTCTCTATCCTTATCGCTATAAAAAAAAATCACGCTAGATAAATAAGTTGTAATCGAAAAAGATTCAAATAAAATTTTTGAAACAATAGCTGTATAAAGATGTTCCTCATCGAGGAACCTTTTTACGCAGCTACATTTTACCAATATCAACTTACGTCTGTACCCAACGTAAGTTAAATTAGTCAAAAAGTCATAAACTGTATTAATTTCAGTGCATACAATGGCAACCAACGGCGATTTTCTTCGATAGTCGAGGGTTTAAAAAAAAACTTTCTCGACGTTAACATCCATCGTGCGTCGTGTTTTTTATTTCATTGTTTTCAGAGAATTCCTAGGTTACTCTCTAAATATCTTTCCATTTGTCCCGGTCCCTTCTGAGTTCCCCACTCCTCTCCTTCGTCTTCTGCTCCATCCACAGTCCCTCGGCAGTTCCTCACCTAGCCCTATCAGAGCAGCCCAAAATTCAAGCACTTCACAAAGAACAGCATCAGCGCCCCTGGCAGTTTGTCACAATCGAATCTGATTTGATTGAATGATTGTAACATTGCAAGGAAATGTTGAGAGCGTTATCTGAGAATGCGTCCCTTTCATACAAATGGATTTCGACGGACGTTTCATACTCATGTTTGACAAACAAATTAGGATAGAAAAGTAAGCAATAATATCAATATTTTTGATATTATATTTAAAGGAAAAATCGATTTTTTTTACTTGATGACATTTTCAGATTTTGTATAATTTGAATATTCAGGTCGTTTAGATACATGTCATGTTAATGTTGTAACTTTTATCTGGGCACGCACCCACCGCACCCATTTCAAAAATGTCCATAGGTTAGCGTCATTGCTGGCTAAGTGCCTGTTTTACACGCCTGGTTGCAGCGGTTTCACATTGTCTTGTATAACCCGATCGGATAAAGAAGAGATCTTGATTTTTAATTTTGAGGGCTATATTTTTCGTCATTACTAAATGATACTGTTTTCGTTGTGACAGTTTGAACTAGAAAAAAAATTAGCTTTCTCCATAATCGTTTTATATTTCTGTTTTTGCACTTAGATTAGAATGAGGAGCTTTTAACCTCAATTCCCGAGTCTATTCTTTATCCGATCCCCTTGACCAGTTTTTAGCTGTGTGTTTAGATTTATCTTTTAAGTTATCCTTGTCTCTGGTTGCCATAAAGGCTCGTATTGATTTTGTGATTCACGGGTCGGGTAACTGTTCGAGTCTCATGCGTGTAATTGGTGCATGAGAGTCAAACCACTCTTAGGAAAAAAGAGAAAATATTGATGAGAAGGTAGACTTCTCATCAATATTTACTCTTTCAGGAATCCAATTCCAGTCAATTGCGGTCGCATAATAAATTAATGATTTTATACCGATTTTATTGTAGTTTCGTTGAAAGACGAATCGTGGCTTGCGGTTCGGTGCTTTGATTTTGTATGTTAGATGAATCAAGTCGTGGTGTGAGATGGCAGGTGCCACTAATGTTCCATAGTTAATAACAAGTTCAGAGGAAGTGACTGGAGCTACATCAAGGTGAGAATGAATGGTGTAGATGATAAGTTGGTCCAAAATTTAATGCGCTCAGGTTTACTGACTCTATGAGCAATAATAACTTTGCTGCCCGCAATCCCCTTTGGCTATGCAGGTATTTAAGTCACCAATAACTGTAACAGCTGTGGGGCGAATAAAATGGCTGCGAAGATGAAAGATGAAAATCGTAACAATTTGGAATTTTACCTCAATCGAAGAGGCACAGACTAACATGCAACTTCTTATATTAAATACCATATCACTCACTCATAAATTCGCTTTTCTGAATTTTCATTGTACTTCTTGAAATTTGCATTATTAATTAAAGTTCTATTTACACGCCTTCTTGATATGAGCAGAGACTACTAGTCTCTGATATGAGTACAATCTGCGTTGGTCACCCTCTTAAGTAGATTCTAGTAACATACTATTACAAATAATATTTGTATAAGATACATATTTATGTATTTTCTGATTTATTATTTGGGATACTGTTCCATTAAGAATTTTAAAATGATTAAACGGCCAGTGTTGAAAACGTATTTGTTTGACAAATCCCGAAGAACCTCTCGAGTGGCGATGCCAGTATTTATTCCGAAAAGTCCCCTAAAGTGGATACATTTTCTGTGTCACTTGGGTTAGCCACGCGTTTTTTTTAGGTGAACAGAAATCAAGGATTTTACGGTTCTATGAATAATTTGTTCAGAGATAGCAATGTCGTCCCGAGATTACCTGGCGTCCTGTAATCTGTAATCCCTTGCGAGTTCCAGACGTGATTCACTTCCAGCAAGCCTTCTTCAATATCTTTTATCTCATTTAAAAAATATTTTTGCGTTCTTGTGAATAGTGGTTCTGTGTGGGATTTACCTTATTCAATTTATTCTTCAATGCTACTTACGAATGATCTTAGATATTGTACCTATGCATCGGGCTATATATGCGAGCTCGTCTTATGATACATTTATTGTAGCAATATAGTAAATATCGGTGTCATTATTATATATTATCGGAGTCGTTGGCTCACTGGTTCCGGTATTCTGTATTCGATTACCCGAAGTTAAGCACTGACCGTTGACGCTGGTCGTGGTTCGGATTCCACGTTAAACTTTAGGTCCGTTCCCTATCCTTACATGGTGGTAGGGTAAAACCCTCCCGGGTGGGTACCACCGCACTGAATGAAGGTCGGTCGAAGCGGCTATTAAAATAGGTCGTGTTTTCCTTCCAGTTCAGTGTAGCCAGCTGGAATTGAGGGAAGCGCTGACATGGCACCAACTACATCGCTCACCAAGGTGTTTAGGCTGACATCACTGGTACCAGAAGAACTGGTGCATCAGTGATGTAGCCATCCGTGTCAGTTTCCAAAAAAAAAAAATAGCGGAGAAAATGGAGCGCCATGTGGCACGATCCTGATATACATTCTTTGCTTCCTCCACTATTATACATAGCTCCATACATGTTCGTCGGTTATTGGTGCTGCGAAATTGTCGTTTCCGAGAAGTATACCTATGTGGTCGTGATATGTTCACCTACTGCGGCCCCGTTCGACCCTCCCTTCCACATTCGCTTCACATTATTTCTTTTGTCATTCTATCACCATCCATTCTCTCCATGTGTCCAACCACCTAAGCATACCATTAAATAAATAAATATAAACTTTATCTGCTTAGCAGGAGGTGGACTTAATTCCGGAGTCAATTTCTTCCAGTCAACCTTTACACTACAACACTTTCGTATTGTTAATGTATAGGTTTCGTCACGGTGTTTTCCTTCACCGTGGTGCATTGTAATTTTGCACACAAATTTTTACCGAGATTTGAAAATCCGGAAAAATTGTACGCATACCAGGTATCGAACCCACGACCCATCGAGAAAGAGGCGCGCGTTCACCAACTAGGCTACTCCGCAAACCCAACCTTTCTCTATCCTTGTCGCTTAATTTACATTTTCCTCTTGCACATTTATTCTTCAATCTATCTTTCAAGATACACCACATATTCTTCTCAATGACCGCATTTCAACTGCATTTATTGTACTTTCATGTCGCTTCTGCCATACCCAAGAGTTACTAACATACATAAGTGAACCAGTACGCTATGATTCGTGCATTGGATCAGGATATTATTCAGAATCTTAATCAGAAAAATACGGAAAACAAATAAAGAAAACATGCGAGCCGGGGTTTGAACCCGGGACCTTGGCCTTAGCTGCCACTGCGATACCAACTTCGCCACCCGGACCTGACGTGTTCACTTCAATTTGTAGCCGTATTCA
>WYDE02228516.1:0-14790 GCA_009867175.2 Adela reaumurella
ATGAGAGAGGCCAATATTTCTACCGTCATGACAAAGTCCTCCAAATCATAAGAGATGCCATCAGCCTATCCATTGCACGGTCTAGGAAGGGACAAACCAATAGTGGCTTTCAGAGCAAAAAATTTGTGAATCCGGGAGCCACTAAGCTGCCCAAGGATAGGACAAAACCTTCCTCAATTCAAGGACTTATGGTGCTTGTTGAACTTACAGTTCCATGGAAACCAACATTCCGAATGAACACAACTTTAAAATTATCAAGTACTGCAACTTGGTAAACCGGATAGTGAGAAATGATTTCAAGACTGATCTGTTCGCTGTGGAAGTCTGAGCAAGGGACTACCAGCGAAGTCACTCTATAGTCTTTTCAAGAATCTAGGCTTGCCAAGTTAGACGTTAAACTCATACATGGAGAGAGCTTCAGAAGCATCACTGGAGGCATCCTACAGTATATGGATAGGTAGAGAGAGGGCGGTCAAGGGTGGGACCGGAAATAATAATTCTCCACGTACTAGTTATTGCAGACTAGCTGATGAGGGCCTGAGGTGAGCCGAAACATAGTACATGACGTGACATGACGGCGGCGCCTGGTGGTCCCGACCTCGATGGAGACCCTCTAGTGCCAATGGGCCCGGATATGTTCGGTGAAGCCAATGCAAGCTTAGCTCAACACCTTCCCTATTATATGAAATTGAAATAATATAGTGAAAATGTTTAGTGAAATATATATATATTTTTTTGTTAGTTATATCTCGGAAACCACTTATTCTAGACCCGTCATGTTACTGAAAATAACTGGGTGGTTTCCATAAAAAAAATTAAAATAAATAACTGTCTCGTCGAGATCAGACCGCATTTAAATAGAAATTGAGCCCTAGGCATGCTTTAGGTATTTGATAGGTACTTAATTGCGTCATTCAACTTCTTCATGTATTTCGAGAATATTTTTTCTTGCAGGTCACCTACACCCGGGCAACGTAGCCATCACCAATCAGAAAATACTACTGCTGGACATAGAGAACGGCCTGCTCGGCGCGCCGTCGCTATATAGACCCTACATCCTAGAACATAAGAGTGTAAATACTATGGAGGCGGTGGACGTGTACACTTTCGGGCATACCGTCTACGAAATGGTGTTCGCCGCACCTCTGGACCAACCCACCTGTGATATATATCCGGAGATCTCTGAACAACTAGGTAAGTTTAATTGTTTTATTGTGACCTCTACCGGTTGCAATGCCGCTCCGATTAAATCTTATTGTTAAAAAAAAAATTATTAAGGCCTCTTACCGGGCCAATTTGTGCTGCACACTCACCCATGATACAAATAACACGGCACATCATCACATTCCATACTTTTCAAATTATCGCGGTCGTTAAACAACATTTTGAAATTTTGCGGCTCTTCTCGCGGCGTCCTTATTGGTCTGTTCCGACGCCTCAAACTGAGCGTCCTTTTGATGATCACGGAGACGTCTACTCCCTACTAGCTCAGCAAACGTACTGACCCACACTTTTGCTGACATGATTTGGTAACTTTATTATGGCTTCAATCCGAAAACACTACTGCAGGATAAGAATATTTTGATTAAGGGGGGTTTTGTATTTTTTTCCCGTTCTTATACTTGAAGTGTGTAGCGCTCTTGCGTAAGTTTTGTTTTTGCCGATAGTTCAAAATGGTGGCAGGAACATAAAGAAATGCTTTTTAGATTATTACAAATTTATTTAATCGGTTGGATCACAAGAAAAACTGGAAGAGAAACGGAATACAATTTTGCATATGAACGGCACAGCAATCCAACCAATCAGAGAGCGTTATAATCCGCTGCTGCTCGCGCAGTAATTCAATAGACATGTCAAACAATTGTTGCCACTGCATTGTCTCTTCATAAAATGTAGTGCCACTAAAGATGTGTACGTAAAGGTGATTCCGTGCAGCCTAAATCTGGTAAAATCTGATCCAGATGACGTCATCAAAAAGAGTTGGGCCAATTACTTCTATATAATCAATTGTCGAAATATTTGATTAATCAATATTATTTTTTTCAGTTGGTACCGCTTTCAAATGCAACACACTGTGTTCTCATCCCTCATCCAAGACAAAAATATTACTAGTATACACGGTGTTAAGCTTTATGTTAGCTGATTTTGAACTGACCTGACCTTGCTCCTTTTAATGTAATCTTCCAACATTGACCCGCCCAGGTCGGTACCACCACACAATGCAGCATGTCTAATAGAAACTATATAAAACTTGTTCATGTTTCTCGTTCAGTTCAGTGTAGCTGTACACGACGACGTTGCTGACGTGGCACTGAGATCCACCGGGATCACTAAGACAGGTGTGTAGTATAGGCTTACACCTTCTGCGGTGTAGCCTTCCATGTTGGTTTCCATAAAAAGTAAGTTATAAATTGTTTCAGAATCTGTACTAAGATTGTGCCTGTCGTCTGCGACGTGCAAGCACGGCTTGCCGTCGGTGGCCAGTCTCCTGCAGCACCCGCTGTTCACGTCGGGCGTCTCCAACGGCCTCGCCGAAGAGGCCCCGAGACTCAAGTTCCCCGTACACCTCAAGGAGAAGCTCAAGGAGGCCACCGGAGTGATTGAAAGAAGACTGAATGAGGAGCAGAAACTGGTGAGATTTTTTTTGGACTTGAGGACTCAATTCATTATAACATCTCAGTGTCTCATGTCATGACTCACTCGCGCGCTCTCGCTCATTTTGTCCGGTGCCTGTCTACGTCGCCGCTCATCGTTCACTACCGTTCCGCTCAGTGTTCAGTTCACTTCACTTTGCAGCTCGAATCTTGTTCTTGCTTGGGCTACAACCAAGCTGATTTGCTCATTATGTCTCAGTGAGCGTATAAAAGTTCAAGAAATAACAAGAACAAGACTGTAGGAGTCTGAAAATTGTGGTGGAATTTTCCACACTCATTGGTGCCAAGATATTGGATGGAAGTATGTATTTTGTTTTCATGGCTGACTGCTTTCCTCAGATTAGTATATGTAAAGTAGTCCTGCAAATAAGCACTTACAATAATCTCCATTGCCATGTTGCGTCAATTGCAGCTGCGGAGCGAAAGGCGCGAGGAGCGGATCCAGCGTATCCTGAGCTCCGAGGAGGAGATGCGTCGTCAGCGGCGGCGCGCGCGGCGCCGGGAGAGTGCCTGGCGCTCTGCCTCCTCGCTCACCGAGGCTCACAGTGTCAGCACGACATCCTCACCCACACCTCCCAATGCCGGTGAGCTACGTCACCACGACTACGAGCTAGCTTTAATAAGGTAACATTTAATAGGCTCACACTGTGCTTTTTCAACATCTAACGGAACTCTCTCTCCATAGACACGAACCACAACTCGACGTCGACCACACCGTCTTCGCCGCCCCGTGCGTCGCTCCCCTCCCCCTCCCCAACCCCCGCCGCGAACACCGCGGCTCCGCCGCGCGCCGCTCTGCTCAGCGCCATCTGTTCCTTCAACAAGGCAACGCTACAGCGCATCAACGGCACGTGAGACCTCTATAGTACGTACGCATATTACAATGACGAGTATAGCGTTTGCTGTTGAGTTTGTAGCACTCAAACGAGGCTCTTCTGCGCGTTCTGGTAGATTGACACTTGCAAAGCCCATGTTGAAATGTCTACTGACGAAGTCTTTCATTTCATGTGGTTTTAATCATCTTGTATGGCGCCTTACGGTGCGATATTTCATAGACAACATCAAAACGTGGACGATCACGGACTGCATTGAGGCTCTTCGTGTCTGGACGAAAAAAACTATCATAAGAATTTCTAAAATGAATAAAAGTATTGGTTTATAATTGAATGTAAATTATACATGGTATAAACGTTGATGACGACATTAACTTGGGGAGGCCGTCTGTCTATGCACAGAGTATTCTTAGAGACTGAACATGTACCCGGCGTGTGGTCCGTTCCGGTTCCATAGTATGATAAGTTGTCATTTAATCTACGCATGTGTGCAAAATTTTAAACATATAGGGTAGTATATGGAACTTTTGAAATTCTTGTATATGATGCATAGATTAAACATCGCAAAAGTATCGGTTTCATACTGGCGCCATCTATTTGTTTGAGCAGTGACTACTTTACCGTATTGAAGCCGAGTGAAAACCTCTTAATGACTGGTTTTCATTAATAAAAAAAATTTCCTACATGTTATGTAGACGGCCCTGTCTTGAACACTCGAATCTGGCAGGCTGAACCATGCACGATAATTTCAGTACAAATCGTTTGAGTTCCATCAATAAGGGTGAAGTGCGAGTGAAACAAAAATATTTATTAGGTTCAGGTTAGAATGTCCAAAATATATACAACCATATGAAAACACGCGCGACACAATTTTTTTTATATGTAAACAAATGAATTTGACTTCGGTTGTGAGCACAGGCGCTGTGCTAATAACCGACCGTGTATCTGCTTCCAATAGGAAAAACTTGATGAATAAGAGAACCCCTCATTGAAGGTATAAATACGTGTAATAAAAAAAGCCTAGTCAACTTTGAACGCTACGGATAATCTCAACAGCAAACTATTACAGAGTCAATCAAATTTAAGTATCTCAGTATAGGCCTAGTGTAATGAGAAATGTAATCTCTTAAAGAGCCTAAACAATGATTTCAACGGCAACTATCTACAACTAAGGAATGTTATTTTCGTCTGTGCGTCAGCGGATCAAAGCCAAAGAAGTGTGAAAAATTTAGGATACATTATTTTCGAGTATTGTTAAAATATGCATAGAAGATATGGTGCCCAAATTACGTATAGTCCAATTATTTTATGTGCACTTTGAGCTGTCAAAAAAGTTAGGTTGCACTCCGAGTATTGAAATTACCAGCCCGCTTACTTCCTCGCCTCTCCACCGACGCCTATGAGTACGGTCTGCACTCGTGTGTCCTCGGTGCTGTTATTTAACTATCATTCGATCTTTTCGTGACCATATTAGTTAGTTTTAACCTAACTTTTTTGACAGCTAAAAGTGCACAATTAAAATGATTGGGTTATATCAAACCAAATAACAATAACTCTACCGTACAATGAAATTATTATAAAGCGTCCATCCATCACCATTCCTCCTTTCCCTACGATCCCTCCACATGCAACAGGCTGAGAATGCACCCATTCTCCGTTGAGGTACTAAACGTTTAGATCAACCTGTCCAATAAGTTGTTTATTGTACGTGTCCGCACTGTTAAGTTTTGGAATGCACCACCTGCCTCTGTATTTCTGTCCAGTATGGGGTCGTTTTAAAGATGGTGTAAATGGGCACTTTGAAATGTATGTGTATTTTTGCCATTTTTCGGCCTAAATGTCTGCACTGTGATTTGTATTATTTAGATAGTAACTGATAATTGAGATTCCAAAAAAAAATAAAAAATTGATAGCAAACTATTATTGTCTCTCACTCATTATTACCATCGGGATGTAAGTTAATAGGAGAAAGCGATGGCAATGTTGCATTTAGGTTGTGACATTCACTCACAGGCACATAATGTTGCCCACCCATACTTTGTAAAAAAAAATTATATCTCAAAAACTACATTGAATTTGGTTCTAAGTTTTTCAAAGACCATTGGGGATTTTCTTTCTACGTTTTCAGGTATTTTTCAGCGTATAAGGAAAAGGCGTATTCAGGTTGCCCTGCGGCAACATATGTGCTCACTGCTTATACCCCGAAGGAGTACCGCGATGGCACGTAAAACCACCCTCAGTTATTTATTACAGAATACGGCAGTAAAACCCCATAAACCCCAAAATACAAAAAACATATTTTTTTTAGTAAATTGAGCAGTAGAAGTGCAAGCCAGTTGCGTCGAAATTTTATCTTATGTGAGAAATGAAAAGGAAATATCAACCTTTTCGTAGGACCCAATAATATCCTCCGCGACCCGTCCATCCACTGGTCTACCCGCCAGTGGGTGGAAGGGTAATTTTTACATACCCGTACAGGAGCATGATTGTGATCAGGCGCGACTGACACAATAATAGTTAGCTATGAACATATGTGCACACTTGCACCTTTTACGAAATTATCATTTCCTATCGTTATTGATTACCGCATTTATAAGGAACAAACTATTATATGGAAAAATGTTATATATTTTTATAACGATCTGTTATCTTTTTACTATATGTTTAAATTATTTTAGAAGGGCGTAATAATCTACTGGTGATTATTAATGTTTGAGATGCGATGCTTCGGCTTGAAACGAAGCGAGCTCGCGCGTCTACGCCGGTCGATGGTGAACTGAGAGAGGGCAGTAACCTTTCTATATAGATATGGAGAATTTATGAATGTATGCTTTAAATAGATAGCTTGTATAGTGTAGCATAGGACTCTCTGATTAAGGGCGCCCCTTCAAGTTGACGCCCCCATACAAATTTCAAATTAAAACATCTTTAAACGGGGCATACCGATTGTAATGAAACTTTGCACACATAAGCAGAACCCGAAACTGTAGTAAGTATAGTATAGTTTCTTCATAACTGTTGTCGCAAAATAATTTTAGTAATTCCAAAATCAGGTGCCATCGTAATATACACGAAGTTAAACTATCGGTTAGCCGATTTTGACTGACCTATGGGGGCGAATCTGTATCAGATACTGAACAGTTTTTATTAAAAAATATATTTTTTTGAGCTAAAATTATTTTTTTATTTTTTCATACATTTTGAGAGTACGCATGTAAAAATTGTATGGGGCGTCAACTTAAGTGTTTAAGATGCAAAATTTAGTGGTTTGCTATTTTCGATATGAAAGTATCAGTTCTGTTGACGTGCAATTTTTCCCATTTGTTTCTACAATAATGTGTAAAGGATACCGAATTATTTCTTATTGCAATTTAAAATTCTTTCATATGTGCATTAGAAAATTTTCGTGTGAGTATTAGGTCTTAATTACTTCGATATTACACCGAAGCAATTCAGGTATGTTTGAATTAACATTTGAGAGCGGAGAATATGAAAAATCTTTATTAAGCGGGTACACTCCACTGATGACGTTACAAAATGTAAAATATTTTTTCTGACATCTTTGTTGTGCTACCCATTGTGCTAAGAGATTCTTACATTATTCAAAACGTAAGTATTCCCCTGTGAAGAAAATCTTTTGTAAATTCTCTCCTCCAAGCGTCCGTATTGAATTCACGCGGCGAACACTGCACATCGAGCGCCGCCATACTAATTTGTATGGAAGATTTGCGTCGAAATTCGAGCGCAAACTAATATTTTTTGTAGCAATAATTCTAATATATGTATTTTACAACGAAGCATAATAGAGGACCTTATATTATGTAATTTTAACATAGAAAATCTTGACTGAATACGCAATGATTTTTTACTAAATTTCACAAATACAAGTAGTTTTACTTAAATTGCAAACTTTAAGCATCATTTAAAGTATGAGAACAATATATAATATTTCTACTAGTTTCAAAGGAAACTTTGTTTTGCACGCGTTGAAAGAAAAATTTGTATAGCTTGCATAATGAATTTTATAAATATTTCTAAAGTTGTCTATAATCAGGATGTACCCCCTTAAGAGTTTTCTTCCATAAATAAAGCATAAGAATATTAATTAATACTCAGGTGTGATCACTCTTGATTCATTATCGAATGTCCATCCACAAAAATTTATATGCTGCCACTTATCCAATTGCTGGAATAGCTGAAGAAGATGTCGAACTCAGCACACACAATGGCTTCACCGACATATGCGGGCCCGTTGGCAGTGGAGGAGCGGGACAAGTGAGCGGCCGCTCTAGTTATGCGGGCCGGCCCCAAATGTCTTTTCAGCTAGTTTACGATGACCAGGATGCGGATCCCCAGTCCCGCTCTCCACCAATCCATATTCTGGAAGATGCGTGAGCGACACGCCTAGATTCTTGAAGAGACTGTATGTAGCGCGACTTCGCCGGTGGTCTTCTTGCTGCGACTGTCATAGAGAATAATCCGATTCTAACTATCCGGTCTACTAAATTACAGTACTGGTTAACTTAGTTGTGGTGCTTCGGTATAGTAGTTTCTAAACTCATACAATGCAGAAATATATACAAAATAAAATCTCCTTGCGTAGTCAGTAAAACAGTTAAATTCAAACCTAGAACCTGTGGCTTGAGGTGCCAAAGCGATATAAAATTCGCAACCGAGTGATGACTTGTATTCTTAAAAAAACGAGTGTTCGTGTTCGCGTATGCTCATCTAGCGGCCACGAACACACGCTATTCGCGGAAGGTGATGTATTGCACACGCACACGTGGCCGTGCGCCGCAGTGGAAAGGCTCGCATACATAGAAAGATATTTCTAACCACGTGTCCGTGCGTGGAAAGTGTGAATTAATTGTATCGAGAAACCAAAAATATAAAGAATATTCTATTACTTTAGATATATAACTTCCAGTGTTAACAAAGTATAAAGATGTCGCTTTATGTAACTGTTTTATATTTATGGAGGTTGAGGCGTAGCGGGGAGCGGATGTTATTTGATTGAATGTTTCCAAGTACAGTAGAACCTGGATTAACGTAGCTGTTGTGTTCCAATCCTACCTTGGAAAGTAGCACAAGTTTCAATAGTACCTACATACATTATTATAAAGGTATTTTAATTTTAAATTAAATTTTATTTTGACTTCCTAAAATAATATGGCGTTTTTGCTATGCGCTTTGAACGCGGGTTCTACTGTAACTTTTAAAAGTGATACGGGCTGGTCAGTAAGTATGGTACGAAGTGGAGAAATTATTATATACAATATGTCCAAAAATGTAAAAAACAAAATAGATTTAAAGGAATTACTATTTATGTCTAGTAAATTGTGTAAATAAAAAAATACTCCCAATTGTTTTATTTAATCCTTAGTCATCACCATTTTGGCACGTCCCTGATTATGTACTCGTAGAACCTGAAAATGCCACGACCAAAATGACAGGAAAATTTGCTATAGTCCGATATAGATAATTTTGATCATGGCTGGGGGCGACACTATCGCGTCATTGCTTACATAACGTTTCGTTTAGTATTCGGTTTACTATTTTGTATGTGTAAGAGATGTGAAAATAAAAAAACAGCAAAGACTTGAATAACTTTATTTGAGGCAACATAAAGCAACAGAATCATAAAATTGCTGACGACAAATTAAATTCTTAAAATAATCACTTCTTCGAGTTAAACATTACATCTACTAGCTTACAGGAATTTCTTACTTAAACACGGGACATCCAGTGTTCACAATATTAATACCTTATATTAAAGTGAGTAGTAATATCCGTCTCACGAAACAAGTCCCGCGGACGCGGCGCTAAGGTCATGCAACGGATTATATATTGAAAATTTTATATATCTAGATTATTGGGGAATTTCAACAGGATGTTAAACAACTTTATATTATAAATTGTAATTTTAAAACGTATAATATCCTAAAACGACAACATGACTGATCTTTCATAATTAGTTCCACTTATTGCCGCGGGACTTGTTTCGCGAGACGGACTCTACTCTGTTAATCCAAATTGTCTGCATTATCCAAATTGAAGGACGCTACCGTAAAATAAACAAGAAGTAAGAGAAATTACTTGACATCCTGAAGCAATTTTGTTTTTCTAGTTACGATTTTAATGAAATTACAAATGTTGTTGAAATATAACATTTTGGACAAATTAATTATTTTAAAATAGGCAAATAAAATTTAAAATGTGCTAAGCCCACCAAATGGATGTATTACCTGGTTCATTAAAAATGCATTCGGAAGCATAAAATCTTCATTGGAATGTGCAACCAAAAAACTTGAAATCTATATATTACGCAAGGTGTATCACTATTTATAGCAACGCAATTTACAATCAGTTCACGGAGAGGTTGTATGTGAACGCAGTAGTTTATAACACGTCTGCTCGTGGAGCTGCTCTGTTTTCCATACAATATCTCTGTGATCACGGCACGTTGACGATCGCAAACTCCTAATAGACACGATGCTTACGCAGAGATTACATCTGTGAGTTGTATTCTTTGAGAACGCATTTTTATGAACCAGATTATATCTGGTAGACCAATGGTGAACTCTTTATGTCATATCTCTCATATGGTATTTAATTGTGAAATCTGGTTCGATTATGCCTATTCACACTCTCATCTAAATATAATTGTCACCTACATACACCATGAAAATGTTTAGGTAACCATAGGAAGTAGTATGTTTTGATAAATATTCTGAAACTTCTCGCAGTCACTACGGGTACATCACATTTTCAAGTGTGAAGCAGCTGCTCTGGTTTATATTGTGAAAGGTTACAATTTGTACAATTAATTCGAGAATATTGAAATTTTAAGACTTTCCATACAAAGTTCAAGTTACATTATGCAGTAGTTTCAAACCCTAAACAGGTTTAGTTATTTTATGGTACATTTTCAAACTGCCAAAGGGTAAGTTTTCGAAAGCAGTTTCGTGTTATCGGCCTCTTAATATTTTTTATTTCAAATGTACGTATACGTGTAGATGTTGAGAATGCCGCCTGTACGTACTCACCGCTACATAACGTTAAGTGCTCTACAAACACGACGCTGCATTCGCAGCACATACAGAATGTTAAGTATAAAGCGATTTTCGAAAAATAACCTTACGAAGTGATAGTTGAAATCCTTTTGCGGTACCTACACTACTTAACTCACTGTATCCGTACCAGGTAAACGGTTTCTTAACCGCTTACATGTTGAAACTTCAAAAATCCATAGCAAATTTTTACAGGCATTACAGTTATACGTTTTTCTAACGATACGCTAAAAAGAGATGAAATTAAAAAAATTGGTTTTTAAAGAACAAACGACGGAAAGAGACAATGAGTCTCCACTTGCCGTGTATCAACATAATAGTTTTTATCTGCACGCTGAACGCTAACAATTCTGCTTCCGTTCAATATTACTGAGAAAATCACTTCGATAAAACAACCGTAAGCAAGTTACACAATTTGATAGGAAATAACTGAAGATATAATATGTACTATAATTTTACACAATCTTTCCTAATCTTTTTATAGCTACGAAAAGAGTTCTTCATTCCCGAATACCTATCACGTACGACTAAATACAAGTTTGTAAAGTCATTAATTATTATTACAGCGTTCACTCATTTCGTCACTCACTGCTACCATTGTGTCCGTTCACTACTGCTGCTCAAACTCACTAAGTTTAATTAAATTGTTATTTGCCAAGCGTCTCTTGGTTACGAGACGCCCGCGCGCGTCGACGAGATCCCCACTCACGATACTTTTACACGCTTATCAACATTACGCTTATATAATAACCTATAGTGCACTTTATACGGTAATTAAAACAATTAAAGTTGTCGGTATTATTATAGGAGAGTGTAAAAATTTTATAAGTTGCAATTTCAATTATACGTAAAAGAAAAAAAAATCATTATCTTTGTAATGAGTACGCTCGTCCCAAAATGAGGAACCAAAACCTCCATCGAGAACGTATGAAAATAACACATGAAACACGGAAAATATAACGGTATTATTTCGGTTTTCCATACGTATTTCGGTTAGAGGTTCGGTCTTTGCGCAAAACTATTATTACCTCTGTCAAATTAACCCTTCTGCACTCGCTCTACGTTAGCTACGATCAGCTGCGAGCGAACACATATGATACATTTGGCAGCTTACTACAATTGAATGAAAAAAAAAACAGTTTTTAAATATAATTTTAGTTAATATCCGAAAACTGCACGTCTCCTATAATATTAAAAGTTCTAAAATTAAAAACATTTACCGTTCAGCCATGAATCATATCTACGTGAATATCCATACAACTTACATATAACAAACGCAGCGTTACCGTTGGAACTAACTTCGTAGACTTACGAATATCTATTAATACAATCATTTATGAAAACGAGAGCGACACACAGTGATGCCACGAGAATTCTTACTTCGTCCGGAGTGTCACCGTCCAATCTAACTGCAACAACTAAGTCGGTGATGGAGCGGCAAATGATTTCAGGCTTCAAATAAACGGACTTAAGGAATACGGCTGAACGAGCTCACTCGATCTGCTGTCAACATATACTGGTGTGCTCGATCGTCGAGCGGTACTGAACGATAATTGGGGAAGGCAGTCCAACCGCAGGCCGTCCGCATGACCTCTGGATTACCACGATCACCCGACTACTGCACGTCCGAATTATCGAAACTCTTGTAGTAATTGTGATAAAGTGTTTACAGTAGACAGCCGCTACTATCGTGTCGTAACATATAAATATTTCATGTATAGTGTGACCCGATTATAAGTGATCGACGGTTCCATAGCCGCCTGCAGTCTATCTCTGTCTTTGGTTACAAGCCTGGAAGTGCACGGCATGCCAACTTCGCACGTAGGCCAAAATTTTATGGGAATGCAATGTTGACATGTTGACAGTCAAATGTTGCACGCAACGTTGCCATTCCGTGCCAAGCCTAGAAAGCTTGGAAACAAAGATAGAGATAGACTACAGGCGGCTATGACGGTTCCCATCGAGACTTCACAGCAACCACTATGAAACATTTGCCTAACTATTTGTTGTCTAAACTATGGGCTCCGGTTCTCCCATTGGTCAATATTATGAAATTCAAAGTAATTAAATTGTTTCACTGTAAAATCTTCACAAATACTTCATCCGTGACTCGTACATCACGTAATAAAGAGGCGCCCGACGCGGGTCGCTCATGTCTAGTTCTCGCAGTTTACCTATGTACAGTATAGTTGGTAAATTCTTATACGACATATGATCTTAGAACTCATCTCAGGTGAGATAATATAGTGCATTTGATGTTGAAATCTCACCGTAACCGATATAAGTTAGTCAGCATGAACGCTCGTCGATCCTTACAATCACTACAGGTTTCTTTTTAGTTGCCTTCTCGACGGCTCGGTTACAGTGCCGGCAGAATTTGCTAGCGACACAGTGAAGTGGCCAGCAAAGACGAAAGAGTTAAATGACATCGCGCTAGACCCTCGACGTGCGAGCGTGGGATTACCGTAAATTCTCAAACATTAGTTTAAAATACCTACTCCACTTGCACCGTAAAGCGAACTGTCAACTTTCAGAAAACGCTTTATTCGTTCGACAATTAAAAATTTTGGTCTAAGCATTTTATGTATCGCAAGATGCTCTATAAAAATAAGACAATCACTACGACAATTTGCGACATCACCTTTACAAAATCCAATAAGTAGTAACTTTATTGACCCTCTATTGCAGTTGGAAACGTAAACACCGTCGATCGACAACACTTTCCACGCATTCTTGTCCAGAGAATCACTTTACACGGGAAGTCAGCTCGACAACTAGGTGCCGTGAAGGCTCGTCCGATTACTCCAGCTCTATGATGTCCTCCATGATGTCATCGATGTCGAAGTCTTCCAGAGATGTTGGTTGGGCTGAAAAACATCATTACATCAGAGAACAGTGTTGAGTCAGTTGAATTTGTGTGACATTCGCCGATTGCCATAATAAATAGCATACTACCACGGCAGTGTCAATACGTGGGCAGATGACAGTTTTAGAAGGTGTGTTTATAAAGAAACTTATAGCACTTCACAGAAAAAAATGGAGCTTTGGTCTGCGATGACTAGTCTTGTTTCTATTACAAAATTTTTTCTATCTATGCACCAAGATTAGCAAGAGATGAGTGGTATAATTTGCAAAACCCTATATAGAATTTTTATAGGAGACCCAAATGAAAATAAAATTGTTGAATACAATGTCAGAGTTTCATCTATTGAATTAGCGAGTTCTCATCGAAACTGTAAGGGGACAAACGTCTTTTCTTCAAAATATGTTTTAAAATATTCCTCGTGTAATTATTATTCAAATCACAATCAAAAATTCTCAAAAAAAAAGTCATATAATTATACGAAAAATTCGATGCAATAAAAAATAAAATCCTGAATAACTTCTAAATTTCACCATCAACTAAGAGGCAAACCCTGTTCTCTCAATCTCTCGTCTCCCCCTTTTGTAAGAGAGTTATTGTCATATTTTTTGGTGAGTTGAGGTCGCCATGAAGTTAACGGGGTTAAAAAGGGGATAAAAAATGTAGGAGGTTCAAAAGACATCAACGCGTCAAATCGTTCATGCGGGTTTCCTTTTTGGGGTGGTATGGAGTACGGAATGGGAGGAGCGCAGAGGGGGGAGGGGGTAACGGGGAAGGGTGACTTACCACAAAGAAAATAAAGAAAAAATAGTCAGTTTGTGATACTGGATGGGGGGTGATTTACCGTGTGCAGTAGCAGGAAAGGGGTAGGGGTAGGGAAAAGATAGGGATAGAGGTAGGGGAGGGGTTAGGGGGTGGGTTGAGCAGGTGGCGCACTATGGGGCTCCAGAGTCCATTAACAAAGTTCGTGATATAAAGTAGATATATATATATAATAATAACTATATAAACACTACATTGAAATCCTGACTATGCTTCTGTTTTGACACATACTTTTTTTTCTACAGAGTCGCAAAGTCAGGGTAGACCGTTGTTGCGCAACTGATTGCATTCACGCGCAAGAAAATGCCAATTTTTATTTTCAGGATCCGTTGTCTAGATAACTATGGTAATTTTTTTTCTCAAAGCAAATCTTATGCTCAATAAATACTCAATAAAATAATTGTTGAGTTTTTAAAAAAATTTTTTTTTGTTACATAGTCGAAAATCCATGTTTTTTAGAACTCTTGGACTTATATTTTTGCCTCCATTTGCCTCCAAGTGCTCATGCATACTGACGTTATCCTGAGTATGTACTTTAATAGATAAAA
>WYDE02228627.1:0-14789 GCA_009867175.2 Adela reaumurella
AAAATCCTCTCATATCATGTAAATGAGAGAGGCCTGTACCCAGCAGTGGGGCGAATAAAATGGCTGCAAAGGAAAAAAGAAGAAAAGTGCTGTATTAATTAATAACAATAATGTCCTTCCCCCATAAAATTTTCAAGTTATAGCTACAGGTTGGTGTTGATTATGGGGTGAAGGTACCCCGGAAATATTCACCTCTCGTGCAAGCAAACGGCTGGGAGTATCGACTTGGTTTAAATTCCAAAAAATACTCATTGACCCTATAATCCTCATTAACCTATAGCTACATATAACTTCAAAATTATAATGCGATTATTATTTTACGTTGGTTACTATTTCTTAATATTTTTTGGCAAAGTTATAATTGATTTTCATGAAATTTTCAGAAGTGAGGATTATGGCATTAAGGAAATTAATAACAGTTACAATAAGAAATAAAAACATAATGGCATAAATGGCCGGATGTATCATTAATTTCTCAATTACACGCATGGGTGCATTTAGATTACTTTGAAAAAAAAAAATTTAATGTATGAGGGAAAGGAATGTGGTATATTAAACGTTTAAATTAGCAGATGTGTACATAAATCTTAAGATGTGTAAATAAATGAAATTATTTTGAATTACATATCTTTAATATTCTGTGTAAGATGAGGAATAAAATAAAAATAGTTGTAATCATAAATTAATTTTAATTTCTTTAAAAATATCGTAGACTAGGCACGCGTGTTGCCTTAAAAATTATTATCTGTGTGCAACATTGCACTTAGCTCAAAAAGTAAAGACTAATTTATAACACTTAGTTTTATAAAATAAATAACTACAACATTAATATTCTACAGATTTTACCAAAGAGTTCCTGCAAAATATTTATCGATAATAAATAATTTATAAAAAGTGAGATGGAAGAAGCAACTAACTGCTTTAACAATTTTGGCCATTGAAAATATTAACAGTGCTCCTAAAAAATATTAAATATTCATATTTGTAAAATTATACATCCAGGATAATGTTTTCAAATATCTGGTAAAGGTGGCAAAGAAACTTGGGAAGAACGACGAGACGTTTCCATGGAACAAGCACATACTGGGACGTCCAACGAACAAGCACATACCGGGACGTCCATTGAACAAGCACATACCGGGACATCCATCGAACAAGCACAAGTTGATCCAACTGCAATTAGAATAGCCACAAAATATGATCAGAATTGTTTTTATCGGAAGGTGTTGAACTCGACTTGCAATGGCTTCACCGAACATATTTGCCCATTGGTAGAAGAGCAGGGCGTTAATTAAGACCGAGTGTCTTGTTACCAATACCAACTATGGTATAATAGTATCATAAGATTGACACATCCCACATCTATGACTTTAAATCTATATGAGCGCCAATAGTCGTTAACAAATAGAATTTCTTCTTTACATCTTGTAGGTGAGATTGTCTGTCCAATGTCCCATCTGTTTTTCATTTTATCATTCTATTAACTATAAACGATTTTACCACAATTTTAACTTGTATTTAGGGAATCTAGGTCTGTGAAGCCTTCAGTGCAACAATGGCCTATAACAGGAAGACAATAGAAATAAATTGATTTTATAAAACATAAGTCCTCATTGCTTTGAATGTCTCATTAAATATTAATATAATATCATCAATCACAGCAGGTTCGTGGAGAAAGAATTGGAAAAGTTTATTTATAATGTAATTTTAACCTGGAGATGTTTGAACTTGTACATTCCGGTGAGATTTTTCCGGAGGTGGGTTGCAGGGTGTGCAAAGCTTATCGATAACCATTTCCTCAGTCTGGTACAACTGAAAACACAATATTCGGTGTCTCACAGGGTGGAAAATGGACAAAGGAAGGTATTGAAATCAGCTTTCAATGATTTCACTGAAAAACAATCGTAGTCGGATCTAGCTCCATATTTCTCCAGCGCGCGTTACGTTTAGGCTCGCCGCAAGCCCTCATCAGCTAGTCTGCGATGACTGGGACGCGGAGAAACACCAGTCCCACTCTCGACCTCCACATCTGTAGGATGCCATGTCAATTGCCAATAATTGAATGCTCTCTATCTGTACATTCACACATTTCAAACATTTGCTATAGATACAAAAACCCATTCAAACAACAAAGGGCCGGGGATGTTTTTATTGTGCTTTATAATCATAAATTTAGTATTTAGGAAAAACCATCAATAGCTAATTTTGATCAGTTATTTATAAGTTTGTAAAATTTTAAGAGTGATGCAAGTGAGTTCTTCTAATAATTAATAAATTGTCTTTCCCACTATTCTCAAATCAAACCTACAATTTTATATTTTGATACAGGCTTGGGCTTAGCAATATATAAAATGAATAATTTGCGCACCCTTCCATCGGTGCCTTTCATAGGAACAACGCGGCGAATGACGGGAGACACTTTGATATCTGGGAACTGCGTGCGAGTCACCACGCCTGGGGGCAGCACCGTGTGCGAGCCACCGCAGTAACGGTGACACAAGTGTGTGCTGCAACAGTGAACATAAATTAAGTCAGCTTGATGTTCTGTTGTATGAGCAAATATAATGAGGTGGGCAATATTTGCGCTATTTTTTCAGTTACATGGCGAATGTCAATAGATGTCTCAAATTGTTCACTTACATGGCTCAGTTACAAGGCGAATAGAATTGATTATATTGAATGAAAATAAGACCACAACCAATACATTTTCAGACCCAAAACCATCAATTCGTTAGAGCCGTTTCCGAGAAATCAATTATATATACATACAAGTTTAGCTAATTTAAAAGTAATAAGATAAGTAATTGTATGTCGATACAGCATTTATACTTCAAATTTTAAATTAGCTTATGGAAGGTGTTGAGCTAGGCTTGCAATAATAATGTATAATAATAAATAATGAATAGGCTTCACCGAACACTGGGCCCATTGGCAGTAGGGGAGGCTGTCCATTGAGGTCGGGACCACCAGGACACGCCGCCAGACTCAATCGTGCACTACGTTTCGGCTCGCTGCAAGCCCTCTTCAGCTAGTCTGCAATAACTAGTATGTGGAGAATTATTATTGCCGGTCCCGCCTTCGACCGCCCTTTCTCTACCTATCCATATACTGTAGGATAGCTCCGGTGACTCTTTTTAACTCTCCATGTATGATTTTAACGTTGATCTTTGCAGGCCTAGATTCTTGAAAAGACGATAAAGTGACTTCGCTGGTAGCGCCCTTGCTCCGACTTCCATTGCGATGAGATCAGTCTTGAAATTGTTTCTCACTATCCGCGTACCAAGTTGCTGTACTTGTTAACTTTAAAGTTATCTATAATAAACCTAATAAACGAATATTATTTATAACAAAGAAAAGCTCATGCTGATCTGCTGAAGCCTCGTCGAAAAGTGTTCAGAGCACGTTGGGTTACATCTCTGAATATCAATGATGATTTGCAGTACGAAGAATGCACTGGTACTGCATTTTCGTATTTTTTTACCAAAAGCTTTCCCAGTTTATCTGAGAAAGCTTTTTTCTTTGTCGATCATGGTTCCCAGGTTTTAAAGCGAAAGGTTGTTTCGCAATTAGACATACTTTGCCACTTTTTTAACGGCTTCTTTGTTCGCACCCGCTCCAGCAGATCCGAAGGAGCCAAGCACGTGGGCATTGGCTCCGCATGGTGTCTACACCTCGATGCACATCAAATTTTCATATATTTAACATTTTAATTTAAACTGGAAAAATGAATATGAAATAAGGTTTATAAATCTATTATCAGTAGCATGATTATCTAACGTAAAAGTAGGACTAGCTGACTTGATTGTTCCACAGAGCCAACTGCATCGCATGTGAGGAATGAAAGCAAAGGCAGCATGTGTGTTTATAGAAATAAAAATAATGTATGTTACCCTGTAGGCCATTTTGTGTGACACACAAATTCATCAGTCTCCGATTTCTCAGCACCAACCACTGGTGGACGGACACCTTTCGCATTCGCATCGGGCATCCTCGGCAATCTAGTCCGTTCCTCCTTGAGCACCGCAGGTGCAAAGCAGGCTATGCAATCTGAACCCCGTAGCATTCTTCTGCTAACCCCTGCGGCGCGAGGTTCACCTACAGACTTCGCCAGGTCCTGGATTCGCCTCAACACTTCGATGAGACGACCGTCGAGGTAATGTCGAAGAGGCTCGAGTTGAAGCTTGTCGACTTTCTCATCCAATTCCATGTGGAGGTCGTCGATCGTATTCTGTAAACATTATTTAGGTACTAATGTGGGTTGAGAGCTTTGGAGTTTTGTGAGTTTTTACTTAACCCTTTCCTTCAGTATTACCTGGTAGTTCCACACTCCCACGTCGGTAACACCGCACTGAATAGAGGTTGTCTAATAATGACTGTGTAAAAATAGTTGGCATTTCTCGTCCAGTTTAATGTAGCCGGACAAAAGGGAAGGTGAACTAAGCTTTCAATGGCTTTACCAAACATATCCGGGCCCATTGGCAGTCGAGGTCGGGACTAGCGAGCGGCCGATCTATAGTTCTTCAGCGTGCCTTACGTTTCGGCTCACTGCTAGCCCTATCAGCTAGTCTGCGATGACTACGATGCGGAGAATCACGAGTCCCATCCTCGATCCCCCTCCCTGTAACTACCTAATCATATTATGTAGGATACATCCAGTGATACTTTCGAAGGTCTCTCCATGTATGAGCTTAGCGCCCATCTTGGCATGCCTAGATTCATGAAGAGACTATAGAGCGACTTCGCTGCTAGTCCTCTTGCTCCGACTTCTAAGGCGAAAAGGTCAGTCCGTTTTTCACTATTCGATGTACTAGGTCGCAGTACTCGTTTATGTTGAAGCGGTCCTTCAGTACTTTACTTTCCCATGGAACCATAAGTTCAACAAGTACCACATGCTTGCAAGGCTACACCTTTGAGAATATGAGTATATCCGGTCTTGATGCAGTGGTACAGCTTCTTGCAATTTCTGAAGGCAAGGTGGTAATACGGCGCAAGCTGATATTTGGCTGAGCCATCCCAGTACAGCGCAGTACTCCAGGCAGGATTAAACCTGCGATTTAAAAAAAAGCAGCCTTTGGTCCGGCGTGAAGTACCGTCGCACCTTATTAAGTACGTCCAGCTTTTTAGAAACCAGCTTGGCCCTACCATCGATATGGCGCCGCAAGTTAAGGTCATTTATTGACGTGCCTTGGAAGGGACTGGAGAGAACGCAGATCTATTCGCACTGAACGCACAAGAAGTTATGTAGACTAAAACCTCTCATTGGAAATAGGGATTTTCTGAAAATAAATCAGCTGCTGCACGGTACAATTTTATTTATGCTGTGTGGATGCAAGATTTTACTGCTGTGTGATCAATAAAGATTTATTTTCTCTTTTAAACCATATGCGGTGTAGCAGCCTATGTTAGGTTCCTTACAAAAAACAATAATGGAAAAATAAAGCGTTTTCGAATAGTGTGACTCTAGCTTCGATCAGTCAAACATTTAAAACGCTTATCATTTATAGTAGCGCCAGAAAGTTATGATATGTGGCAAATATGAGCAACTTTCTGCATTCATAGAGAACGGGTGTGAACTTTCAATTGGAAGTATGAAATTGGCGACACTAGCGCCATTAGGCTGCGTATCATCTCATGTTTGTCGATCTACACGTATATTATCAACCGTGAGAGCTAACCTGCCACACTGTTTCACTTCTGCGAAATTTTTCGGCGGCTGCCTCTTGCCTACCCTCAATACTTTCTCGAACGGCTTCAAAATACGTTACCGGCACTATCTGATTGAGTGCACACATGTCCGCCTTGTCTCGGAGAGTGTCCGTCATTTCATCGCGGTCCACTTTTACCTCTTTCAGCGCCTCCATTTGCAGTTGCAGATCCTATATAATACACAAAAGTATCTAAAACAATTGATTTTCGTTCTAAGCGTGAACTGTCGCTAGCTTCTAACTTCTGAAATGGATATTGTTTTTCTATCAATTTCAAATGTAGTAACTAACTCAACCTCAGTTGTTGCTAATTCCTTTTGATACTTGCGCTTTCAGTATTTCCAACATTATGGTAACCATGGATGGTAACCAAAGATAATATTTCTGGATACCGTTATACGCACTCAGGTTGAGTGTGTAGAAGCCGAAGATTTTTGTTATACACACTCAGGTTGACAGTCAATTGACTGCCAACCTGAGATCGTATAATGTTTTCGTTATACGCACTCATGTAAAGCCGTGTATACATGTCGGGACGGTCTGGTGGGCACGGGTTACCAGATTAGTTTTTGTAACTTTCCACATCTCAACGATAAAATTTCCCCACCTTTCTTTTCTCGTGTCTGTTCATTCATCTTTTTCTATGATGGATTATACATAATAATATACACAATAATAAAACACTTTCGGAGAAATGGAGAATGGTAAACTCCGAGAAGTGGGTGGCAAAGAAAAGATAACCTAATGTGGCGCGCCCGTCCACCTCATAGTCCATACCACGCAAGGCAAATTGTTGTGTAGGGGCGCGCCACTTTGACATAGACAGTATTTTTCGACAGGATTCACGGCTGGGATTCGTATTATTCACCTCGCGTGAGATACCAATAAGAATTTAATCACTATGCATAGAACTGTCAAAAGAGGCGAAAAGTTTTCACTTGGTGAGTAGTTTTGTATGCAAACTCACATGAAATAAACTCGGATGAATCGAAGGAATAACCCCCCTGATCCGAAATTAAATATAGTAAGATTTCTGTAAAATTCCTCAATTTAATGGAATCATCCCTACGTTGACAGCACTGACGCGTCTTCCCGCATGCTGCTAGACCGTCTCGACGTGAATGCACGGCTTTACATGAGTGCCTATAACGAAAATATTATACACACTCAGGTTGGCAGTGTGTATAACAAAAATCTTCGGCTTATACGCACTCAACCTGAGTGCGTATAACGGTATCCTTAGTGGAAATTCTGTTTGGGAATTGGGAAATGCAGAGTTAGCATTCCGTCGCGGCAAATACGGTTAGAAAGTTGGCAACACTACTTTGAGCGGCTGCCTGCTAGCACAGAATATAGTTTCATTCTGCGCAGCCTTTCATGTGGCTGTCAAAACACCTGCGAGCCCAAGTGAAAAGATAGTTCAGTTTATCGCTCGCTACGTGGCTTCGTCACGCGGCACTGTCATCGACCTTAAAGTGCTAATATTTCCCCAAAGAATTCGTTCGGCCCGTGGTCCCCATACGTCTACCCGGCGCTCGCCGAATCACCTTCACACGCGACTCAATATGGCTGCACCTCGTGTCGGCTCGCTCGCCTGAAGTCGACCCGCTTCCAGCATAGTCATGTGAGTACAGCTGAAGTCGTTCCGGGCGTTCAGGGCGACGCGATTCGCGGTCCGAGCGCCCCTGGCGTATTCGCCTTACTCTCAATTGTTGTGCACTTATTTTGTGGTAGATAAGATGTAACCTCGACGACGTCGCCGCGACCTACCCCTCGCCGCGTCGCGACGTCCTGGAGGTCGTTTTCCCGGCCGCGGGCAGTAGCTCCGGTCGCAGCTCGCACTAATCAACTCAATGATTGCATAATAGCATTTGCAAAACACTAGATATAAACACTAATAGTCTAGGGTGCCTTTCTAATCCACGTCGAGAAACACCGTCTAACAGAAACAAACAAGTAAATCTAACAAAACAGCTATATTGTTATCTGATACAGATTCTACGAGATCAAAAAGGCGGAGCGAAAAGAGAAGAAGATCGAGTGAGTCGCCTACGAACAGAAAAAGCCGGCCGGCGGCAGACGAGAGAACGACGAGCATCCCGCACGGCCGAGCATCCCCGTGCCCAATGCTAACGAGACCCGGCTCAGCCACGCACACCTAGCCGCGCCGGGCACCCACCGCTCGCCATGAAGGAAGCCAACCTCACCAGCACCATCACTGCCGTCTGCGACGCTGACGCCGAGAACGGCAACACTGATCCTCTCCCCGTACCCACGGACAGCGGCGACACCGCTCTCGATAATGCCTCCGATGAGCAGGTGGACAATGCTTCAGAAGAGACCACGGAGGAGGCTGCTCCGCCGCGCACTTATGTTTATAAAGAGGGGCAATGGGCGCCCAATAACCCACAGGGCGCCAAGCGTTACGACCGCGATTTTCTACTTCAGCTTCAAGATGACCCCCAATCAAAGATCAAGCCGGAAAACATCCCCTCCGCGGTCATCAAATTTGACCGGCCAGAAGGCTTCTTCTCTCTCGCCTCCATCGCACGTCCTAACAACAGTGAGTCTTTCCTGCCCATGTTCGCTAAGTCTACCATGTCACCCAAGCGAGGCCCCATCCAGCGCGAGATGAAGAAGAGCAACTCGATGGTCAGCAAGCCGATATTACGCAGCGGGGGCGGCCCCGGTGGACCGGGGGGACCTGGACCTAATAAAAACATGATTCGTGTCTCCCTCTCTCTACGTGAAGACGTCAAGCTCAACGAATCTGAAAACGCATGGAAGCCTCGTGTCAAGAAGGAACTCAAGAACAGCCAATTTACGGACGAGGATGATGAAACTCAGGATCTGTACAAGAAGTTCCGAGGAATCCTCAACAAGCTCACACCGCAGAAATTTGAAAAGTTGGTTGAGCAAGTGAAAGACCTAAAAATAAACACTCAGTCAAGGCTGAAAGGCGTCATCGACCTAGTGTTCGAGAAGGCTATCGAAGAGCCTGCCTTTTCTGAGGCGTATGCGGCAATGTGCCAACGTTTGTCCCAGCTGATGGTGCCGTCAGATAATGCTTCAGACCAGTATGTCAATTTCCGCGTTTTGCTTATTAACCGGTGCCAGGCGCAGTTTGAAACAACTAAGGTGCACGAAGAAGTAGCTAGACTCGAGAAGGAGCTGGAGGAGAGCACTGATTCTGCTAAAAAGAAGGAACTGCAACTAATGTTGAATGAAGAGAACAGGAAGATTCGTATGCGCTCTGTGGGCAACATCCGCTTCATCGGTGAGCTATACAAACTCAAGATGTTGATTCCCAAGATCATGGTGTACTGCATGAACCACCTGATAGAAAAGCTGGAAGAGGAGAAACTCGAGTGCCTTTGTAAATTGCTCAGCACCATCGGCCAGCAAGTGGAGGGAGAGGCCAAGCCACAAGTGGAAGCAATCTTCAAACGGATGCAGGACATAGTCGACCAGAGCAAAAAGGGGCAAGTTAAAATTAGCAGCAGAGTGAGGTTTATGCTGCAAGACACGATAGAGTTGAAGAAAAAGAAATGGATCGTTAAGAATGTGATCGCGGCTGGACCCAAGACAATGGACCAGATTCAGAAAGAGGCCGAACAGCAGCACCGCGAAATAGAATTAATGAATTCAGGCCCCATGGGCGGCGACAGGAGAGGAGGTGGCGGGCGCGACGGACGCGATGGGCGCGACGGACGCGATGGGCGCGACGGACGTGATGGGCGCGACGGGCGGGATGGGCGGGACGGTCGGCGTGGAGGCGACGGTCGCCGTGGTGGTTCCAACAACTACTCAGATTGGCAACAAAATATACAAACTAAGACTAAATTCGTCGTCGACACTTCTAAATTGAAACTCGCAAATAACTCAACAAATAAGAATCTTAGTAATGTTACATTAGGACCGCCCCGGGCTCAATGGAACTTCGGGTCCGGCACTAAGCCGGCACAGTCTGCCGCGCCCGTCCCGCCACCCACCACCAACATGTTTAGCGTGCTGGAGACCGGCATGGACCCTGTCGCACCGCCACTTCCCAGTAATCGCATCTCCTACCAGCCTAAGGGCTCGTCTATGGAGAAGCCTCAGATGCGCTCTGAGCTCTCTGGGCGTTCTGCGTCGGTGGAAGGCCCTCGGCCTGTAACCGTTAAACCTGCAGAGCCAGAACCACAGGCTCTTGCTCCCCTCTCAGATAGCGATAGAAAAATGGTTCAGTCCACCTTCGAGCAAGCACTCGTGAGTCCCAACGATGAAGACTTAGCCTTCGAAATCAAGGAGAAGTTTGCTCCGAACTTACACGCTGCTGTCATCGCCGAGATATTCAACGTAACTCTAGAGAAACCTATGAAGTTTTATGCACAAATATCCAAGTCTTTATTGTATCTGATTTCAACAAAAACTATTTCATCTGAAAATTTCCTCACGGGCCTCACAGAAACCATAGATTTTGCGCCTGACCTTTTCATTGATATTCCGAAAGTCTACGACTACCTGGCTTTGTTTGCCGCACCGCACGTCGTCAATAAATACATAACAATTCAGCAACTTACGAAAGCTTCTGCAAAAGTCATAGAGGAACAGCAGGGACATCTTTTCCTGGGAGCGATCATAAAGGAATTAAAGACTGCGATGGGACCGTCATTCGTGAAAGCTAAGTGGCAAGAGTCCGGTCTGACATTAAACGATTGGATGGATGAAGAGCGAGCGGCTAAATTCAGAGATGATGAGAACTTTAAATTCCTCGATGGAGGCGTAGCCGTCGCTGAAGCGAGTGTAAAGAAACTAACACCGCAAGAGACCCAACAGAAATTGCTTCAACTAATGGTTACCGATCAAAGTCCAGACTGCATCTGTGGCTGGGTGCGAGATAACATAGGCAAAGCGTCTTCTGAGGATTGGTTCATGCGCATGCTGATCCAGGCGATCTGCGAATATGCATTATTCGGTTCAGGAGAACGCACGACTCCTCGCTTCAACCAAGAGCGTATGGGCAAGTACGTCCAGTTGATTAATGAATTTGGAGATGAGCGGGACGCGCGCGAAAGCAACTGCTTGGTGGGTATCCAGCAGCTCGTCCATCGACTGGAGCACCCCCGCGGTGTCACACTAGAGATCTTCCAATATTTGTCCGACAACTACGTAATTTCGCGCGAAGCTTTCCTGACGTTTGAGACTTCGGAACTGGAACCGGAAGGCAAGGCGGTATTGTTGAAGGCGCTGGTCTCCTTCTACACGGACATCAAGGAGGCGGACAATGAGGACTCGGGCAGCGAGGACTGAGGCCCGCGAGGCGCCCCGCTAACCACTAACCCGACATACTCAGCTTTACCTAACCCGCACCAACTAACCGCCGCACGGCGCTACATCCGTCGCTCTCAAATTACAGTTCAAGTTGTTACATTTGTATAGTCGTTGTGTAAGCGAGAATCATGTATATATAAATATGTATGTAATGGTAGTCGGTAATTTAACGCCTTAAATCGTATCATAATACCATATTTAGTCAAAAAATTACTTTTTTTAACAAAAAAATTGGTAAATTTTTAGTTCAATGAAGGCTTTTTACCTAGACGTAAATGAATTGAAGTGGATTGAGTCGAATGCATTGTCATGATTTTTTTTACTATACTGATTTATTATTAAATCCTTATGCATTACAGTTACATTTTTTTGTTGTATCTTTGCTAATTATATAAATAAATGGCAATTTCACAAAATAATCACCTGTTTGACAAACAAAATCCTCCTTTACCTCCTCAGTCCATCATAACACCATTTAATCATAAATATGCTGAATTTTTTAAATTTTAAATAATTATTTAATGAAAGAATAATGCACAGTATAGATAAATGTAAAATGTAGAGATGACATAAGTCCAATCGGTTGTGTATCAAGTTGAGCGTGCTCGGAAGCATGAGCCGCTCGCGTATACGCGACCTAAGATGTTAGGAGCAGCCCTCGGCACTCGAGCAGCACCGGCCCCCGCCAGCCGTCTCCGCCCCACGCTCGTCTCGTGCTCTGAGCACGCTCGCTCGTTGATACGCCAGCCCCGCACCCTCCGCCCTCATGCCTACCAGACCTAGGCTTTACTCAATAGGTAAGCTCCTTTTCTAGCTCTCTCGCACATTTTTATATCAATATACTTATTTGGGCCATTCCTTCCAATTTGAAAACTTCAATATTCACAAATTATGTAAAAATGTGCGACTGCTTCGTAAAATGGTTTATTTTATGTTTGACCTGTAATTTGAATTCTTCAACCTCACACTTAACTGGGAACCTTTTAGGTGTTTAAATAATTTGATCATGATTTATTAGGATAAATTACAGCCATGTCTTTTTTAAATTAATACTCAATAACTTATAATAAAGCCATAATATTATAATCATTAATTCATATTTAATTAATTGAACACATTTATGTATGTACTTATTAGTATAATGAGTTCCCAGTTAATTGATATCTACTAAAATGTTATTTTCATTCTATCTAATATCATAAGTACTATTATCCTTAATTTTCAAGGTAAATAACATGTAATGATGGTTTTTGAGTTTAACACCAAACCTTAATGAATATTTAATATCACATTTTCATGGAACGCTAAAGTATCCATTATAGGGTTTTTCCAATAAAACATATATTGTTTTCAATTTACATAATTACATTCCTGTAAGAATTTAAACTATGCTTATATGAACGAGTTGACAACAAAAGTGGTTTTGCTTGACAAATCTATTAGAAAAAGGGGCATTGAAATCTCTATCACAATTAAAACTAACCAATAAATCGTAGCTATTTCAACATACGATTGATCGTACAACATAGCAACATATGTAGCTAACATCGATTTTGCAGCTATTTCATTCGTCCCACTGCTAGGCATAGGCCTTTCTCAGGAGCGTGCAGGAGCTCTTTTGTGATTTAGGTTGGCACTTGAAAGGATTTTCGAAAATTAATCCCCTGAGGGGGTTAAATACGTAATGAAAGTTTTTATGGAACTTCGTAATTTTTAAAGAGTTATGGAAATTGGTGTTTAGGCTTCTGTTTATAAATAAAATTCATTAGAGATTTTTTTTTAATTCATGCCCTATCGGGGTTAAAAATGGACTGAAATTTTGCATTTATGTTCAAAAGAGTTCAACGCATCAAATTTTTCCTACGGGTCGGGTAGGTGTAGGGGTAGTGGCGGCGAAGGGTTATTAATCTCTGGCAAAAGCTAGTAATAAATATTGTGCTCTCAGTGTGGAACGAACCCAGCCCGCTTGAGATGCGTACTCTCGCCTTCTCCGCTAATGTGACTCTTGTTGTGAATTGCTCTAAAAATTTAGGTAAATGAAGATATAAAAAAATTAAAAACTTCATGATTGCAATCGGTAACTTAGGCCTATCCTGTGGCCACTTTTCAGTCAATTGCCAAGGGTCCAGACGGCCAAGTATGTGATTGGTGCCGCTGGGCATTTCTCAAGCCGTTCCTATACATGCGTGGCGACTACGCGCATATGTGAACATTTTACCTCCACAGCAAACTTGCTCGTACAAATTTAGATACATAGAAATTATTTTTTTGTGCAAAAATAACACAAGAACTAGAGATGAACAGATAGAGCATAAAGGCGGACTTAATAGTAGCGTTTTATTACCACTAACGAACAGTACATACATACATACATACATAGTGTCACGCCTGTTTCCCGGTGGGGTAGGCAGAGACAATGGATCTCCTTGTGTCACGATCCTGACACACCTCTGCCGCTTCTTGCACTCTCATAATATTCTTCATACAAGCTTGTCGGTTACGGGTACTGCGCACTTGCCCCTTTTTGAGAACCTAATGGACAGTTTGTAAAAATTAAGTTGAGATTTGAGTACAGGGGGTCTACCGTGCTATTATCACATGAGCGATTGAAGAGACATCGCCATGATTCCAACCAATCAGACTGACGGTGTCGAGTGATCTCGAGTGCGTTAACGCATACGATTGGCTGAAATCTCTTCACTCACTCAAGTGATATTACGTCGGTAGTAGGCCAGGCCAGCTCGCACGCTAGCTCGCATAGTGTAACCTAGGCTTTAGTACCTATTTACTGAACACGGAGTAGGGTGGGTTCGCAAGGTTACGACCACTTAGAGAAATTATAATTTGAAATTTGCATAGAGGCTCAAACTTGAACTTACCTAAATCTTACATAAGCTTATCTAAACAAATGAAGACACGGCTGCATATCCCGAGGCTCGAACCCAGGGCCTACTGCGAGATAAACCATACCACTTGACCATATAGCCGGTGTATAGGTTATACCGTGTGGGTAACTCACATCAGGCAGTGATTTCCCGGCGCTGAGATTGTATATTTTCACGCTGTCAATTTCAGAAACTTGCATTGTGCCGGTGAAAATGAAGACTTTCCCTAGCTATTCTATTGTGGTTTTTTGTAGGTACATTATTTACAAATAAATCAACCAATTCAAACAACCACACAAATAGTTCTTCTTCTTCTGTTGTTGGAGAGCTTTGTACTTTGTGTGAAGTCAGAGCCGAAGCCGACTGGAGTTCACTGGAGCGATCTACAATTCACCCTAATTTCTTTCACGTGCGTTTGCATACAAAAATACTCACCAAGTGAAAACTTTTCACCATTTTTGACAGTACTCCTATATATAATGATTAGATTCTCTTTGGTTTCTCAAGTGAGGTGAATCCTACGAATCCCAGTGGTATATTCCTAGAATTCGTCAGATTTTATTTCATGTGAGTTTGCATACAAAACTACTCACTAAGTGAAAACTTTTCACCATTTTTTACATTTCTCCTACACATAATGATTAGATTCTCTTTGGTTTCTCACGCGAAGTGAATCCTATGAATCCCAGAGGGGTTATTCCTAGAATTCACCCGAGATTATTTCACGTGAGTTTCCATGCAAAACTACTACTATAGTTCTTAAAACTTAGCTTGATCGGTGCGACAGCTGTCAAAGTGACACGATAGGACTGGGACGATGTTGAAAATATACGATTATAATTATCGATTGTCGTAACTATTAGTGATACCTATTTAAATAATTTTT
>WYDE02228736.1:0-14788 GCA_009867175.2 Adela reaumurella
TTTATGTCTAAGTAAAGCTTAATTCTTCCCATCACACATAGGCTACTTATTATCACGATAATTAGTATAGGGGGCGAGCAGAGAGCTAAAATATAAGAGAGGTCGGACTTTAACGCGAGCGGATCAGCGGGCATAGCTAGTAAGGCATAAATACCTTCTGTCTCTCGGCGCGCTGAATTGGAGGTGAATTCCTTTCTCTTCAATTTTTTTTTCTTTTTTTTTATTGAAACGACATGGAAGGCTACATCACCTAATGCACCAGTTTTCTGGTACCAGTAATGAGAGCCTAAACACCTTGGTGAATTATGTAGTCAAGTGCCATATCAGCGCTTCCCTCAATTCCAGCCGGCTACACTGAACTGGTCGGAAAACACGAACTGTGTTTCATAGCGACTTCGATCGACCTTCATTCAGTGCGATGGTACCAACCCGGGCGGGTTTAACCCTACCACATGTAAGGAGAGGCAACGGACCTACACTTAGGCCGACATTCTTACTGCTTCCAACATTTGAACATTATGATAATTTTTTAGCAGAGAAGTTTAGTTGTTTTTAATTTACCAGAGTTCTATTTTGTTATAAATTACCAAGTGCACGAGTATTGATTAAATACGGTCAAATAGTTGGCTTACCCAATCGATTGTAACGGTAAAAATAAAACTAATCTACTGTTATTAACCTAGTAGACATGGTAGATGTAGATGTATTGTAGATGGTATTGTAGATGTAGGTACGTTTAACGTACCTACATCTACAATACTAATAGTATTGTCGTAACAGGCTTCGCGATACTCGAAATGAACATTGAAACATTTCCACCGAAGTTTCTTACCAGTTCTTCTAGGAAGAATCTTCATCATATAGAATGAACCCAATGAAATTTCAGACCCGATCAGCCGAACCGTTTAGGAAGAGTGGACGTTGAAAAATTTCCATCAAAGTTCTTGCCAGTTCTTCTAGGAAGTTGAAAATTGGCGCGTGGAGAGCTATTGAAATACAGAATGAACCTACAAAATTTCAGCCCAATCGATCGATTAGTTTAGGAGTGCTCGGTAGTAGCTTGTACAAAAAAAAATAGACACCAGTGTCTAGACAGACAGATACCAAAAGTATTTTGACCCTTGTCGAGAACTAGGCTTCGCTTCGCTTAGCCACCAATAAATTTAGTAGTTAAATTCGTGTGCTAAGTGGTGCCGCACGTCGCGCCGCTCGTTGCATCGCTTCTTTATGTTCCACGCTCGCACGCACCGCGCGCGTTACAAAGTATGAACTACGGACTGAGTACGACGGACGCAACGCAACTACGGTGTTAGTGGTAGTAGGTGCCTGCTTGTTTTACGTGACATGTTGGCACAATATATGGACCCTAACCTACCTGTTTGAATCGATGCATTCATTTCACTACGTCCGGCTTCCATCACTTTTCACTTTCATTGAAATAACTAGCTGTGCCCGCGACTCCGTCCGCGTTTTTTTTATTGAAACATACTCGGAAGGCTACTATCACCTAATGCACCAGTTTTTTGGTACCACTGATGTCAGCCTAAACACCTTGGTGAATTATGTAGGTAGGTGCCATATCAGCGCTTCCCTCAATTCCGGCCGGCTACAATGTACTGGATGGAAAACATGTTTCACAGACGCTTCGACCGACCTTCATTAAGTGCGGTAATTATTTAAACATTTTATCACAGTTTTGGATAGGAAGCTGACATGGAAGACCATGCAGCGCACGCATGTGAGCTCATATCTCTCATTAGTGGTCCTTTGGGATCGCTGCGTCGACCACTGGGGGCCATGTTAAATAAATTGTAATACTTCTAATTTTTTTAAAATTTCATAAATTTTTCGAAGTTTTGATATTTCAATTTTTCCTTAACCCCTCAATTAATTGAGTTTAATATCTAAATTAATTCATACCATTATTTGGAATCAATACTAGCAACGGCCCCTCGCACAACTCGCGCTAATGCTGTAACAAGTGGTAGAACTGAAGTAATTAATGACAGCTCTCATTTTTAAGCCTTTTCGTATGCCTACGTAGACATACAACATTTCAAAGTTTGGTTATAAATGAATTCTCAGGCGGATTGAATCCTTCCGTCTAATCAACTGTCTATAGGTGTGCAAATGTAGAATGCATTCAATACTTATTTATAATGTCACTGTCTCCACACTTTTAAACATCATCATCAAATCGTAGAGGTGCTACGCCGCGCTCCGCGCGAAAGCTTGTCCTTCGTAGCACTACGCGCATGGTGTGCGCGCTTCTACCTTCTATTGTCTGAGCGCCCGCTACGATCTGTAATAAATTATATGAACATTAGCGAAATATCATAACATCTGAGAATAATATTTTTGTAGCATAGTGCGCGCGCGCTTACTATGGACACAGAATAGGTAATCTATGGGAGACAGGTGTCGCCAAAATCCTCCAAATTTCCATTCAAGATCGCTCACCTTTCTTCTCTTTCGAGTTCTTCGTGAATTATATCAGTTAAGTCAGTAATTAAAATTCACGAATTTACTAAATATGAACTGCATGTAAACTACGAGTGAAGGAAATAATATTAGTTTTATTTTTAAATGCCATTTTTCACATACATTTATTTGGGGGTGTTGTGGGTTAAGAGATAAGTACCCATTTTTCAAACTTATTTAAAATTAAATCGATTTTATTTTTGGGACTGTAACTATGTCTGTTTATTTGTTTCTATGAATTTCTGGACCGCGCCGTCGCAATTCTAAGTTCGCTCATAAATCGAGAAAGACTCAATCAATTCACATGCGATTTCCTCTGACATATTTCTTCACCATCGTTATATATATCATCAGCTTCGTTGGCTCAGTGGTTGCGATATTCAGTATACGATTACAGAAGTTAAGTAATGCTGAGCGTGGTCAGGACTTGGATGGGTGACCGCTTTACCGTGGACGCTGGTAGTGGTTCGGATTCCACGTTAACGTCCCTCTCCTTACATGGTGGTAGGGTTAAATCCGCCCGGGTTGGTACTACCGCACTTAATGAAGGTCGGTCGAAGCGTCTGTGAAACATGTTTTCCATCCAGTACATTGTAGCCGGACGGAATTGAGGGAAGCGCTGATATGGCACCTACCTATATAATTCACCAAGGTGTTTAGGCTGACATCACTGGTGCATTAGGTGATGTAGCCTTCAGTGTCAGTTTCAATAAAAAAAAATCTGGCGAGGATGGTTATAGGACTTGTGCCATCGCGGTATTCCTTCGTGGTTCAGAGCAGTGAACAATTATGTTGCCGCTAGGACACGCAGCTATTAGCGCCGCGGAATCTATAGTACATAGTGTACAATGTATAATTTTTTTTAGAGTTTTTGTATGTCGTTCCAAAATTCTGTGACTTCCAGTCCAGCAGACAGACATTGAACGATTCCATTGGTCTTTTGGCAATGTTTGCTACGTGACCCTGAAAACAATTATGTCACCTAACTTCGTTTGAGTTCAGGCAAGTATGACACCCCAGTGGTCGGAGCATTTAGGGTAGTATTAATTCAGAGTAAAGATTTGTTTTTTCAATCGTTATTATATCCTCACATGACCTGGATTTAAAGAGATATTTCCAAAAAATTACTGATTTTTTTAATATTTAGTTTTTTTGATAATGGCTTCTCAAAGAAAGAAAATTAGAGGATTTTTTTATTTAGAAAAATACCTTATTTTTATATCTACGCTATAAAAAAAAATTAAGTGCATTTGGAGTGCATACGCTCCGGCCGCGTTGCATGGAAATGCTTGATTTATGGCAAAAAAGGTACGTTTTTCTTATAGGATTTTAGAGTATATATAAAAATTAGCTATTTTTGAAACAAAATGAATGAAAAGCAAAAAATAAAATATTTATTTTTAAAAAAATCACTGAATATTTCTGTAAGATCTCTCTAACATCCAGTTCGTATGAGGATATACTAGCGAACGAAAAAATTAAATCTTTACTATTAATTAATACTAACGTGACCATTTTCTTGACCTAAAACAGCTGATATATATAGCGTGGTTTTTGAGGGTATATGCTCTATATATGCGATTTCCGCCGTAGGTCTTACCGATAACAAATTACTCCGCAAAGTCATGTAAAGCTACGTCAATATGTTTGCGACAGATACGACCCGTGGGAAACATAGCCCAGGCGCATATTTTCCTTCTGTTTTTTTTGCGAATAAATGAAAAACCATGTGGAATTTCGAAAAGTGACAGAAATATATCTATGGAAAAAATTGGGGATTTTTTTTCATTGTGGGTATACTGTATACTAGCAGCGTCCGCGGCGCGAACGCTGGCGCGGCAATATATTATTTGCTCAATGCTCAGACCCCGAAGGAATACCGCGATGGTATATACCCTTAATTAAACCAACCTCCGTTGTTATAGAATACCAGTGATAACCCCGTGTGAATGGTATGAGTCGTTCTCGAGTTATAATACACATACATAGTCAAATAGGAAGATAGTTACATAGTTGCAGTAGTTGCAGATTTTATGCTTTATCTGTTAGAATTGTTTATTCATCATTGATCCACTACATTAAAAATAAATGAATAAAGAAATGTATACTTTTCTGATTAGCATAATGAGGACCAGACATTAGTACACTGGATCGTTCGTGTTCGTGTTGTCGATTGCTGGGAGGATTGGAAACAAATTGGAGAGGCGTATGTCCAGCAGTAGACGGTGATGATAACGATGATGATGATGACACTGCATCCAAATTTGTAATATTTTACAATTATGGTCCTTACGCCCGTGGACTATTGACTTACGCAAAAGGTTACCGATTCCCGCTATGAAATTGTTGCATAATAAATTGTAGTGGTAAAAAAAAGACTCCTGTGAAGGAAAACATCATGAGGAAACCCACTTCCAAGCCGGTTGGTCACCGTGCAAGTGTACGAATAAATACTCTAATATCTTGTAAATGAGAGAGGCCTGTACCCAGCAGTGGGGCGAATAAAATGGCTGCAAAGGAAGGAAGGGTCAGATTTTTTTTCATAAAGTTGCAAATGCATAGCGTTAAAAAATGTTCTTTGGTGTAATTTATTTTTACTTTATTTTTATGTTCTACCCAATAGTTCAATAACGAATAATATAATACTATAACAATAATATAAACAATAACAAAAATTTTTATCAATATATTTCAAATTTTTTACTTGTTGCTCGTGTGATTATTATTCGCATCACAACCGAAAATTCAAAAAAAAAAATATTAATAACTAAAATTCATACAACTATACAAAAATTCAACTTACGTTAGTCATCAGTCTAAAGCACTCTAAAAATCATACAAAACGCAAAAGAAATGAACGCATATGTGTGCGCTGTCAATGGAGATTTCGAAAGGTGACGTCATGGTCCGTTTTTGGGTCATATGTGTTATTGCACGTTTTCTTTTATTAAATTTGATATATTATTGATAATGTTATAAATGAAATAGGTTTATTTCTTGTGTCCTAACATGTAATATTAACATTTAAACATAAAATGTTTAAATGTTAATATTACATGTAATTGCTGTAGTATTTCCATAACAGTGGAAGACCCTATCGGAGGTCTCGACACACAGCACCCGTTCACGAGCATCACGCCGGGGCCAGCGTCTCCCTTAACCATATTTTGTGGATGGAGACGACCAAGCACATAATAATAATATCCTACTTTGTTCTTATTTTTTATATGTCACTCCAAGGACAAGATGCCGTGCTAAAGGGCGACAGGCTCGCCACCTCTCACCTTGGCACGGTACTTCTACCAAGTCGTGCACTAGGTGGGTCTTCGTGCCTTGCATGCCGCTTGATATCTTGTCCGAATACATTGCGAAATGTGGTGGTCAGTGTTGTGCTGTAATTTACCGGAGTTTTTGCAGCACAATACCGATTGCTCTACTTACCCCGATTGTCGGGATTGAGCGGGATAGATATGCATGTATGCACGTATGTCACGCCAATATGTTGAAGTCAGGTGAATTAAGTCTACCGGGAGCTTTATTGAAAGCTGCGCTTAGTTCACCCAGGTGCATCAAGTCTTCCGTGCGTAGCAGTTAATGCTCCTAGGTGATTTACTCAAAGCGAATTAAGTTACCAGGGGGCTTACTTATTTAAAACCATGGTCATGTTTATCACGTTGGCATTATTTATGAATTATGTACCTTATGTGAATAAACATTCCTTTTCTTTTCTTTCTTTCTTTAGTCGTACTTTACTTTTTTTTTTAGTTTCAATAAAAAAAAATTATGACAGAATACAAGTCGTACGTGTATGTTCACAAATTTTGGTTTTATCAGCCAAGAAAACGTTAAATCTTCGGTTCTAATAAATCTGATCTCTATCCTCTTTTATTACAAGAATTATTTAGAAATGCTTCTGCGTAAGAGTTCCACATTTCGTACCAAACTTTGGAATTCGTAAGATGACATCAATTTTAAAGAAGTTAGCGTCACTATTCGACAGAAAATTATCCTCTCACACTTTTTTGGCACAAGCGGCGCGGCCGACGACGGATTTTTACAAAATTAAGGGACTTCCCCAAATATAAAAAATAATATAATTCCCTAATTCTTATAGTGTGGTAAATCCAACTTACAAAGCCAACGCTGTACAAAGTTTCCCAGGTTTTGATATGTCGGTAAATAGGAGTACTTATGTGTGCAAAAAGTGTGCTTTAAAACACCATGAGGAAAGATTAGCTGTAGTGCAGTTTTTATAGTGTAACTAGCTGTGCCCGCGGATCCGTCCGCGTTAAAGTCCTACCTCTCTAATATTTCAGCTCTCTGCTCGCCCCCTACACTAGTTATCGTGATAATAAGTAGGCTATATGTGATGGGAAGAATTAAGCTTTACGTAGACATAAACCGCATCAAAATCGGCCCATGGATTCTCGAGTTATAAACGGACAGACATGACTGACTACTGAGGACGCCAGACGAAGCATTTAATAATAGTAGGGATTACTGGAAGATATGAATCCGCCTTATGCTACGCAAAGAGATCATATTTACACTTAATTAGTTTTAACAAAAAACCTATAATACTAAAACATTATGAAACTTCCCGCTCTTCTCGCGGCAAATTTATCGGATTGTTCCGACGTTCAGTACGTTCGCAGCTCTCGTAGCGAGCGGAAGTCTACGTGATCATGAACAGGACGCTCTGTTCGACACGTCGGCACAATCCGATGAATTCGCCGGGAGAACAGCCGGAAGTTTTGGAAGTTTTCATAATGTTGGTTAACAAAGACCTAAAGGAATGGATTAAAAAGCATACATGAGCGGTATAACCACGTACGTGCCCCATCAGGGACACTGACAGCTCGTGTGCGAGAGGGAGATGGAAATGTAAAGTCCCCCGTCTGCGTGCAGTCTTCTTACCACTTTCGTTGCGACCGCTGTTCTCTTTGCTGTGGACATCAATGAGTAATCCATCCTTATTAATCCATGCCTAAATGTGTTGTGGTGTATAAAGATTGACTGGAAGAAATTGCATCCGGAAATAAGTCCGCCTTCTGCTAAACGAAAAAGTAAACATTTATTTATTATTAGTTTAGCATATTTATATAGCGCAGTATAATAAGTTATACTGCGCATTACATTTTAAACATTAAAAAAATCCGTTTCGTGCACATTTATGTACAGTGCTATCGTCTGAAAGCTTTACACCGGAAATAAAGACACCTTCGAGATCTCTTTCTGTCATCTTGGCGCAGACCATAGTGTAAACGGGACTGCGGAATTTTGCTTCTTTACACTGTAAAGGTTTGAAAATACATACACATGTGTACTTACTTCACGCCCGCCAAAATTTTAGTGACACATGTGCATAGCTGGATTTATATTTATAATAACTCGTACAGGTTTTCTTTTAAAGTGAACCGGAATGGGTGGCTGTGCGCAGACTTCCATGATAAGGTCAGACACAGCCGAAACTCCTGTGAAAATTACAGCACAACATCGAGCACCACATTTCGCAAGTTATTCGGACAAGATATCAAGCAGCATGTAAGGCACGAAGACCCACCTACATCGTCTTTCTCAAAAATAAAGGCAAGTCTAAATAATGAATTCGCTCACAGGATGTCATCCCGGTTTATTGCGATACGAAATACGAAGAAATGAAAGTGGCTGCAACCGGAGCTTCGTTGCATACTTTGTAAGATATCGACATCGACGCCACGCCAAGACCTAAGCCAACACCGTGACTCATTTATACAGGCATTACCATTTTAAAAAATATGCCGCAGTATCGACGATAACTAACTCGTAACATAATTTCCCTACTTCCTTCCTTCCTTTGCAGCTATTTATTCGCTCTAATGCCTGGGTACAGGCCTCTCTCATTGACATGATATGAGAGGATTTAGTCATACACTTCCACAGTGACCAACCGGCTTGGAAGTAGGTTTCCTCACGATGTTTCCCTTCACCGGAGTGTCAGCAGCCGTTTTAGCACAAACTCTAAAGTTATAATATATTGTGCTCTCAAGTTAGTAAAAATAAATTGGTCCATCCAACGTTAACAAAAATTTCGTACGAAAAATATAAAAAGGAAATGGAAACCCCCTTGGCCATAGCAATTTCAAATAACGATACGAGGTACCGTCAGAATCTGTAACCGTCCGTGATTGTAACAGTGTGACACTAGATTTTCTCCATACCAAAATGTTTGCCCGTAGGTATGCACCTAAAAATAAAATGTATACGTATACAATAAATTAATAGCTGCGCTCGCAGATAACGAACCTCATTAGGTACATGAAGGTCACACTTGGCTTGTTTTTTTTTGCGATATCGTTAAGTAATCTTTACGCGGCTAAAGTCACATTTTAAAGTCAGATACTAAAACAAATATGCTCTAAAAAAAATTAGGTATGTACCGAATAATTAATTTGCCACAAACTTCGAATTTTCGTTATCTTTTTTACTTTTTAGTCTTTTATTCTTGAAGTAGGTTTTTTCACTTAGGAAATAAAAAAAGGTTCATTGTAATCATCATTCGTGACGTCACGCTGAGGCGCTCTTCAATTGATTTAGGGAATGGAGTGCCCTGAAGTAGGCGTCATCTTGTTTCTGTCATCCGCCATAGCTCTGGTGGTGACGGGATTGTATTGTTTATAATTTTTTTTATTGATAAGCGAATTGCTTAGTATAAACATGAGAAGTAATGTGTTTGGTTGGTGCGACAGATTGCCAAGTAATTGTTTGCTAGTATGACATTTTTGATTGCTAACGTCACGTCTTATTCTCTTATTTTCTCTACGCATAAAAAGGGTACGTCTCTCTGTATGATGTGTGTATGTTTGAGGTAAACTCCGGAACCACTGAACCGATTTTGATGCAGTTTGCACCGATCTACAGAGTAGTTTTTGAAGTTCGCTGTAGGCTATATACCATCACGCCTGAGGGCTGAGCAATAGCAAAGAAAGTACAGTGTGAACGGAATTTACTGTCGAATGGTAGTAATAGATGGCGTTGTGTGCAGGGTTCGGGGGGTGGCAGAGTGGGGCGATTTACTTACATAAATAAACAACTAGGTACATACACTTTACAACCCTACATAAATAAATACTTACTTTTAAAGAAAAAACTTGTCATGAGGTTCGCATACTTAGCTATCTGAAGAAAATAATAAGAAATAATGAGAAATTACTAAAATTTTGTAATTTCTATATATTTAATGAATCAGTTGTATTATTTGTACGAAAATGAATGATCAAATCCTCACATAAATGAGAGAGCCCTGTGCCCAGCAGTGCAACGAATGTGGCGAAAATGAAGTGAATGTGGCGAATGAACGAAAATGGCAAAAAAACTGGAAATTTTTGTTTCATTCTTCATTATTTATTATCTTAAATATTAAAACGAAATATCTAGTAAGTGTATATTAAAATGTAGGGCTCCAAGCAAAATGTACTGCCAATAAAGCTTTTAGTGTCGCGTCTGAGTCCCTAGTCCCGGTTCCAGTTCGAAGGCTGTAGGGGCGTGCGTAGAACCCTCCCACCCGCGGCCACGCCCCCGGGGCGAGAGGGATGCCGCCGCAAGGTCGAGAGAGACGCCGCTTACCCGCAGCCTCCACTACACAACCTACAACTCATCTACAACCCACACAGCTATGTTAAATTGACTCTCCTCGTTTCCAAAGCTCTATTTAATCTGTAAGACGGGTCAGTGAAAAGACTCGACAAGAATAGTAGTTGATGTGTACGAGCTTCAATACAATAGGTACTTACGTACATACTAATGAAAGCTACATTGACGGGTACATACAATAGTGGCTATAACGACGGCTAAAATGGCTGAAATTGTATGTCTAACTAACATATTAGGTATGAACAAATTTACATTTTATGTATTCCTACAAGCTTGAAGTATAACCAGATTTCGTATACATATGTCTTCATGTTGCCTTTTGCAGATACTGTTATGTATTGAAAATCACATTTTGATAATAATTTTGTTTAAAAAAAAAATTACAATTATAAAAAAATTAATCTAAAACGAATGTACGCATAAGGTTACATACACACACATAAGTTTAAATTGTATTTTCTTGTGATTACAGACTCATATATCCTTCAGGCACCTCTCGTGAATATCCTCACAAGATGGGTAGTTTAGTTGTGTACAGATTACAAAAAATAGACATAAGAGTGTCAGATTAGCCGAGCGGGGGAGAGCACGCCTCTCGAGCAGAGGTGCGGGTTCGATCCTCACTGGGAGCACAATATTTACAACTTTAGAATTTGTGCTGAAATGGCTGCTGACACTCTGGTGAAGGTGGCTGCATAGAAGAAGAAGACTCAGAAATTGCAGTAAGCTAAGTCACTTTCATTCACTCTCTATCCACTTCACCTCTCACCTGTTCACCTCTCTGTAGGTGCGTATGAAAGAAAAAGAAATCTAATTATAAATGTTAGAGACTTTTCAGTACAAAGTGTGTACATTAAGATAAGTTCGTCTCCTAGAAAAATATGAAGATGCCTTATTTATCTTGTGTATCCACGCTTGAAGTGCCGTCAATTTGAATTCTCCAGATCGAACGTCTTTCGTGCAGCCAGCCAGGGTGTGGAGCTGGCTCTCGGCGAGTGTGTTGGAGAATTCAAACGTCGTATAAGCTGCACCTACATTCTGGGGAGTCATAGGGATTTGTTCAGCTCTGAGAGTGCTTTTGTTCTCTCTCTGACAGCCGTGTCAGAGCGAGAGAGAAAATATCGCGTCTCAGCGCTGAAACAAAACTTACGGATTCCCAGAATAGACGATCTGGACAGTATTCGCTCCAACAGTTCGCCGTTCTGCTGGGAAGGTTCTGCGCAGCGTGGTGTCGCGAGCTGCAGTGTGTTTTTCTGTGCTTCTAGATTTAGCACCCATGCCGGGATTCATAACGTACAGTACATGTAGTTTCAACGACTGGTAGAGGAAATAATTATTTTCAGAATATTTTTATTGGAACTGTGATCCTTATCGCTCTTTACACCTACTGCATGAATGAGTGAAGTACCTTGCCGAGGTGAGAGGTGGCGAGCCTGTCGCCCTTTAGCACGGCATCATGTCCTTATCCCTTAGTCGCCTTTTACGACATGCCTGGGAAGAGATGCAGTGGGGTCATTCTTTTCAGTACCGGCCCCACACGGTACAAAAGTTTTAAGTTTTAGTTTTTAATATTTTTATTTAAAAGTTAGTATGTAATTTTCTTATTAAGGTTTATTTTAATTAGGTTATTGAGAAATAATAAAGTGGTAATCTAGAAAAAAAATGAATGCCTTGGTCATAATAAATGTAACCGTCAATTAAAGTGACTCCATGAAAGCTCAAACGGAGCCTGAAAGCTCACTGGCCTACTCGCCCAGGAATGTGTGCGGTAAGCAGCCGCCTAAATGCGCGGGCTGGCGGCGGGCGACGACGACCTTGCTACTAGAAAAATGTGCCGAGTCGTCGTCGCGAGGAAACTCAGCATCAGCAGGCTCCGTCGTCTGCTGCCTCATCATCCCGCCCGCCCCGCGCAGCGCTCGCCGCCCCCGCCCGCCCCAGCCGCCCCGGCCGCTGTGTTGTGATGCGACAGCAGATACCTAACTCGGCGGGCCAACTTGTGGACTCTTGTGAGTAAACACTACCCGCTGCTGAAGAATGGCATGCAAAACGGGCCTATATTTTTATGTTTCATTTATTTCATTATTTTAAACTGTATACAAATAATAAGTTCGATTCAAAAGCATGAGTCGAAAGCTTAAGTCGATATCTTACAATAAATCTCACTATTTATGTTTCATTACATTTTTTCTATTAAATAATAATTATTATATACCTAAAGTTTTGGATATTTTAATTAAAAATATAATTTTTAAAAGAAAAACGATTGTTAAATTTGTCGTTACCTTCTTAAATTTACTAACTATGTACGTTATTAAGGTCTTCGTGCCTTACATGCTGCTTGATATCTTGTCCGAAAACTTGCGAAATGTGGTGGTCGGTGTTGTGCTGTAATTTACCAGAGTTCTTCCAGCACAACATTGATTGCTCTGCCTACCCCGATTGTCGGGATTCAGCGTGAGTGATATGTACGTATGTATATAAAAACTAAAAATAAACCTACTAAATTAAATAACCTATAAAAAGAAAATCTCATGCAGATCCACTGGAGCCCCGTCACGAAGTGTTCCGAGTACACTCGCTGTGTTACATCTCTGAATCTCAATAGCAATTCGCCGCATGAAGAAGACCCTGGCATCGCGGTTTCGAGTTGTTAGGTATCGATTAGTTTAAAACACATCTTTTTCAAGTTTATGTCTGATGTATGTGTGATCCTCCTTACGGTTATTTTTTTTGTACCTTCTATTATGTGGCTGCATAATGCATAATCTATGTACTAATAAGTGTATGACCAATCTATGGTATGACTTAATTTAAGTTATGACGAACATTTTCTTCTTAAAATCTTTGAAAATACAATTTTAATCACCATAACACCACTACCTTCTTTACTCAGTACATCATTAACTCATTTATAAAATTATCGTATCTCATCTTGTAAACACATCAGTGAAGTGTAATCTAGTGACGGGACGCCTTGTCGGCATCGGAGAGACAGCTAGGGGTGAGGGGTGAGGGGTGCGCCTGCACCAGATTGCCAGCTCGGCATTATCGGTCGCCGGTCGCCGGTCGTCGGTCGCCAATCGATACGCGACTTTAGCATTAGTTAGCAGAAATAAATAGTCAGTGGAGCACGAGGGGCCGACGCCCCCGCGCCGCGCCCGGGAGCTGACGCCGCACCACAGACACCTGCCCGCCTGCCTGCCTGCCCCTTCCCGACCTTGCTGATCAACCTCAATGAGTTTAGCCCGGCTGTTCACATTGAAAACAGAGTTAAGAGACACTTATACGAGTCATGTCTAGGCTAGGTTGATTGCATTCACTCACACTACCATGTTTACGTTCACTTTCTTTTTCATGTTTCCTTTGACCCACTCTCATTTAGTTTTCGTGTATTGGTTTTCAATATACGAATGTCTGGAGTATTTTACTACAGTGTACCCCGGTGAAGGAAAAAAACCATTACTTACCAAATGTAATGCATATTGTATTACAAATGTTTTTACTGTACTGCCATGATACATATTTACAAAAAAATAATACCCCAGCATTATGTCCTTTTTACTGCATGCAGTAAGTGGGTCCTCGTGCTTACATGCTGCTTGATATCTTGTCCGAATATAATACCATGCGAAACGTTGTGGTCGGTGTTGTGCTGTAATTTACCGGAGTTCATGCAGCACAACACCGATATCTCTGCTCACCCCGATTGTTGGGATTAAGCGTGAGTGACATGTATGTATGTCCTTTTTCTGCTAAGCTGAATGGTCAATATTTATTTTCTTTACTAACTACTGCAAATTATATACTTCTACTATATATACTTCTCGTCTTTGGGTATGTTATTCGTTGCGGTTATTTTCTTGTATTTTGTACAAACCTATCGTGTGAAGTAAACACGAAAGCAATTTCACCTCATTTTCGACGTCATCATCTCCTTGCTAAAAATCTGACGCGTCATTCAGATATACATTACACGACGATTAAATCACGCATGTTTGACGTTCGTCAGCTCAGCAGGTGCTCCCCTCCTGATGAAGCCGAGTCCACACTCTCGCTGAGACGGCGAGCACGGCGCGTCTACAGTCTAAGTACACGTTAGAGTCAAATACAAATGAGAAACATCGTCGGCTGCGCGAGTGTGGATGAGCCGGCGTTACGCGCCCTCGCGATCGCGGATTACGCGTCCTCTCGACCCGAACTAAACGAATATAAAGTACACACCGAATGCAAAACGACGAAGATTTTGCATAGACAAACAGGGTGCGCCCTCCGGCGGAGAGGCGGCCGCGGCGCCGGCAACGTAGGCAGCGGGAGGCCGAGAGGCGCCCGCGGGGACGCGGCGGGGACACACTCGAACACACGCGGTAATGTCAACGAGATATCCTGCGGTTGGGGAAGACGACAATTTCACCTAACGCAACGCATTGTACTTTCGCACCAGTAGTGCTATTCAGCGAGGGATGTATTTTAAGGATTTGCAGTAGGCAAGCGTAGTAATGACCACTCGGTCAGGTCTTGGATGGGTGACCGCTTGTCCGTTGATGCTGGTCGTGGTTCGGATTCCACGTTAAACTGTAGGTCCCTTCGCCCTCCTTACGTGGTGGTAGGGTTAAACCCGACCGGGTTGGTACCACCGCACTGAATGAAGGTCGGTCGAAGCGGCTATGAAACATAG
>WYDE02228847.1:0-14785 GCA_009867175.2 Adela reaumurella
TAAGAATGGTTAGCGAAAACAGCATTGTTGCTTCCACAGACGTATCAGCTATAATAGACTAGCAACGCGGGGGAAACATAGCTGCCACGCGACGACTCAAAACGAGTCGTCGCGTCGTCAGCGATCGAGCTTCCAGTCAGTCTCGCACCATGGTCTGTTATGTTCTAGTAAAAATATAAATCGTTTTTGTCACAGCAACTATCGCCATCTATTGGGCCGGACCCCAAACATCGTCGTTATAGCAGAGTTCATAATAAATTTATATTAATTGTAAAATTTGTTTTTAGTACTTGCATTGGGGTAAGTAGATGCAATAAAAATATGATTAGTTTAATGGAGCTTACTTGTAACTTGAAATTATGTTATATATTATTTTCACTTTTAATAAAGTGCTGCGTTTGGTACTTGAATTTTAGACGGCCATGTTGGTTTTCCACAGTTTTCCATTGTAAATTTTCAAACAACCTCTCCACGCGTTTTATTCAAAGGTCCTTTACATTATGCAATTAGCAGAGCTTGCACACGACTGTGTAACTTTTAAATCGTCTAGTTACACAACAACAAGTTAATTTGTTTCCAACCCTCCCGGCACACCAACACGCATCCATGGTTGACCGCGACGTATCGGATGTCGTCGTCGCGCCTGGCGGGTGGTCTTCCCACACTTCGCTTACCTGTTCAAGGTCGCCAGTGTACGACATAATAACGATAAAATTCTGTTATCATAATAAGTTTGGTTTTTTGACAAGTCTTCATATTACGAAGTCTACATTGTAGAGATTAACCTCAATGTAACAGATATTTATTACATAAATAACAAATATAATAATAAAAGTGATAAAAAATAAAGAAAATCTAATGGGAGGTATGAAAATGTTTTTTATCTTTCTAAGAAGGTGATTTGATTTTTTTTCTAAATTCTTGCGGAACCCTAGGGTTCCGTGGAACATACTTTGAGTATGGCTGCTCTACAAAATTTTGCACATAGCTTCTCCTAGTGACCCTGAAAAAGAATCAGGTTCCGCTAATTGCGTACGTGGCCAAACAAATTTAAATATTTACGGGGAATTAAAGCATCTAGACACACGGTGTAGAGAGTTTACCCATCCGTGGCGTCAATTAATTTGAATGCCTTACAGCAACGGCATAATCGGCAATTACGCCGAAAAATTGCCTCCACATATTTAAATATTTATTTGTACCTAAGTAAGGGACCAAAATACCAGCCATAAGCTGAATCTTGTAGAGGGTGAGCCCGAGCGTGAGGTAAACTAATTTTAATGCCGTAGGGCGACGGAGTAAACAGCATTTACGTCCTAATGTGAGTAAGTACGAACCTAAACTAACGATTTTTGAGAAAAATCAACAAAAACAGACTTCCATTCGAACTCCTCTTCATCGAGGAAAAAGCTAATGTAGCTTCTACGAAACTGGGTATCCTCAACAAGGACCAGGTGCATCTTTACTTCAAGCCATGCCAAAAACTACTGCTTTATAAAGCGCAGAATCGTTCTTGCGTGGAGTACTATTGACATCTCTGGGATGGATCTTCAAAGCACTTGCTTGGCTCCTTAGACTCGATTTAGCGTCGCGCTGTTAGCTGATTAGCATGGCCCGGAGTTATCTCGGAACGTAGAAACCTAAAATTCCGCAGTGATATTGCACCCTTGTGCGTGTTCTATGGCCAGTACAGGAAAGTGATCCAAGGAGCTGCACGACGCAATACTTCCATCCCCATTCTACCATCGCTCCATGCACAACAGGTTAGGAATGCAAGCACACACTGTCAATATCTCTACACTCTCCAAAGGACAAATCGATGCTGTCAATCCTATTGACACGTCTTCATAATTACGAACTAATTTTGCAAGGTGCGTTCATTATGAATGAATTCTGTTGGTGATTCGTTCTTCTTTCATTCAATACCTATATCGCCTAAGAAAATATATTTCAAATTCAAATGCAACGCAAAAATTCGACCGCACTCCACGCCGTACGGCGAGCCGCCCGTACGAGACATAGTATCGCGCGCCGCGGGCCACTTTCGCGGCCGTATTGAGCGAGCGGGTTAACCCGGAATAAAAACGTGTCTGCAGACTCACCATTATTTGCACTCTTATTTATAAGATATAAAATTAGGGTTTATTAAAGTGATCCGAAAATATCGTTCTTTTTGCTCTACAAGGCTTCATTCTTAAGATATTGTAATTTTGATATTTGCATACTGCTTTCAAATTATTGTTTACACTCTTATTTATGTGAAAACTTCTTGAATTATTTTTAAATTTGCTATGGCTATATCTCGGGAACAATTGGTCCTAAACAAATCGTATTTGTACTCAAAGTAAACGTCTCTCTGAGGTCTACCACCTGTCATGTCAGAATTAGGCAATGCACGTGTAATAATGGTAAGTCGTGTCAATGTTATCGATCAGAGATCATAACGTTCCCACGTTTTATGAACATTTCTTATAATTAGTAGGACCGTGTGGGGCCGGTACTTAAAAGAATGACCCCACTGCATCTCTTCCCACGCATGTCGTAAAAGGCGACTACGGGATAAGGACAAGGTGCCGTGCTAAAGGGTGACAGGCTCGCCACCTGTCACGTTTGCACGATACTTCTACCCATTCATGCAGTAGGTGGGTATTCGTGTCTTACATTCTGCTTGATATCTTGTCCGAATAACTTGCGAAATGTGGTGGTCGGTGTTGTACTGTAATTTATCGAAGTTCTTGCAGTACAACACCGATTGCTCTGCTTACCCCGATTGTCGGGATTCAGCGTGAGTGATATGTATGTATGTATGTAGTAGGGGTGCTCCAATATTATTCTAATTTTTTTTTATAATTTAAATTAATATTTTTTTTAAGTAGAATTTGCAGCTCATATTCGGGTCTCATTTTCAGCAAAAAATATTTGGAGGAGATACAAATTACACTAGTCAAGAAATATAAAGTGATAAGACCTTGCCAAATTGATGGTATAATATGGTCGATCTTCAGCGTGACTAATTAAACAATTAATAAAAATCAAAACTCGATAGTTGCATACGGAATCGCTTTATATAATACTTTAATATTATAAAGGCGCGTTCACATTACCATGAAGAATTAAGGCTGAGGAGCGCCGCCTGGCGGAGGAAGTTGAAACTTTGAAGCGAACAAGAATCCCCAATGTCATACATTTATTCCGCAAGTATTTTAATAAAAAGTTTGAGAACAGGTGAAGGCGCGGCTAGCGAGCGCCGCCGCCATCTCTGCAGTCTGCACCACGACCGGGCTGCTGCTAGTCGACGTAGCGAGCGAGAGTGAACGATAATTACCTATTTTTTTAAGGATAACTTACATGGAACGATACAACATCCCGATGCACCTGTTAGATGGCGGCGATGCATGCCCACTCATACACTAGACTAGATATTAGTAGGTGCCATATCAGCGCTTCCCACTATCTAGTCAGCTACACTGAACTGTAGGGAAAACACGAACTGTTTCCCGTAGCCGCTTCTGCCTAACTTTAGTCAGTGCGGTGATGGGTTGCGGAGTAGTCTAGTTAGTGAGTGCGTGCCTCTGACCCGAGAGGTCGTGGGTTCGATACCTGCTATGCGCACAATTTTTCCGAATTTTAAAATCTTGGTCAAAATTATAATGCACAACGGTGAAGGAAAACGCCGTGAAGAAACCTATACACTAACAATACGAATGTGTTTTAGTGTATAAAGTCTATATTTATTTATTTTTATTTTAGTAAGGAGGGGAAAGGGACTTACACTTTCAAGTGGGATCTGAACCACGGCCAGCATCGACGGTCAAATTGGCACCGCTTATGCGATACACATTTTGGTGGATAGGGATACGATATCATGGTACAAATTGTACATGCAATCGCTTTTTTTCTTAGTCGACACATTCATGCGCTGGTAGGTACCAACTCGGGATCGGTTTCAGCATTACCACCTAGTAAAGATGTTGAATCCGAGCCACGGCTACTATCAACGGCCAAGCGGTCACTCATCCATTAACTAATCCTCAGTAAGGGAATACAGATTGTTGCGCCTCCAACCGAACAACCCTCACTTGAAGTATGTGTAAAAATGATTTGCGCCCCCGCAGCTCACACGTCGTACTCAAAGTACCAATTTTTGTCTTAAACATGATTTGGCTCCCCTCACCTCACACGTCGTACTCAAAGTACCAATTTTTGCTCACACGTCGTACTCACAGTGTCGAGTTTTGATTTCTCGGTAAAGGTGCGTTCTCGTAGGTTTTTCGTAGCAGTTTAGTTTGTGTGTCAAAATTGTTGAGAGAGTGGATTACTTGGAGATTATAAGGGGTTTGTTTGAACGTGTACGGTTTATGCTGATGTCAAGTTAAACTACATACATACATGCATATCACTCACGCTGAATCCCGACAATCGGGGTAAGCAGAGTAATCGGTTTTGTGTTGCAAGAACTAGGGTAAATTAAATGTGTTCAGAATTTACCAGATTTAACTAAATTTAAACATCAATATACAGTGTTATCCGAAAGTCAACGTCCATCTTTAAAATGCCATACACACATACTTTCAGGAATTTGACGTTTTCTATAGGATTTTACCTTTGTTTAATCTTTATTTATGAAAACATTTCCTGCTTAAGAAACTGGTCACTGCATCCTTAAAACTTCTTTGCCGAATACTCTTTCCATAAAAATTCTAAACGAGCGACATTTAACGGAAAATTTAATGTTTGGTGCAATTTACGAAAATAATTTTTCTTAGTAAATGTATGGCGGAGAAAATTAAAAAGTGCCATTATCTCGAAAAAAAAACATGTTATTAAGGTCATATTGTCATATTCTATTCAGTCCTGGGCCGGCCTATCAGCCCTCCAAGGGATGACTCTGAATTTTGGAAGACCCTGTACATGAATACTTAACCATTTTGGATTTTAGTATTTTTTCCGTAATTGCTACCTCGACACTACGAAATATTTTTGCTATAGGTACTACAAAAATATTTTTTTCTAGCATAACTAAAAACCGAGCGGCATTTGGATGAAATGAAAGTAAATTCTGACGGAAAAACTGTAAATTTTAGTAGCAAATACACGGAATTTGTTCTATCCGGTAAAAATTCACGCATTGCGCTTTCGCTTTTAATTAGTCTGAATCTCTTCTATATTACGATACTTTTCCAAATAAAGTTAGTCTAATACCACAAACGCTTTGAAATGTCAAACACGCTTGTGTCGCTCTAATTTCTCCCGCGTTTCGGAAGATAACAGATAAGATACATCGAGATATAAGATGCGAACGAGTAGGAGCCCTGGCCGCCTACTATGGTCGCCGTCAATGTCATGTCAAGTGATAAATGACATGGACACAGATAGTGAATTCAATACAAAAAGTATGTGCTTCCCTCTTGCACATTGTCGGTTTAATGTGAGTGATGTTTGCATAGTCACCCCCCTGCTCTGTCGTTATCTTGGCTCCGTGGTCGACATTGCCTTCCTTGAATTTCAGGCAGCAATGTGGTTTCCAAAACAAACTACATCCTTTTTCTTTGGAATAACTTACCACATACACTATATGACACATATATGTACATACAGAGAGTCACGCCTGAGCACAATTTCTTGGCTCCGTTTAACGGCGATCGCCCCCCAGTAGGTACGACACCAAAAATAAATATGTTGTTCACGTCAACAAGAATATATAAAAGTATCGGATGCCTACAAGACTGCAGTAAATTGTGTTCGGCATTCACGTAAACAAACAAAGTGGAATCCATTCTCGTCGCCGGATACCGGGCCGGGCTCCCGGGCTCCGTGATGCACGCGACGCCGCCGGGCCGAGCGCCGCCGCCGCGAGCTGGGAGGTACTACGAGTACTAGTTTCTTTATTTGTCTAACGTCTATTTCGTTTAGCTCGAGCCACACACGAGAGGTTGATACCCCCTGGACAGGCGAATTGATAACACGTAGGTACAGCACAAGTAGATATGTTGTTATTGGTAGTAGTATATTGTGAAGTAACGTGCACGTCGATGCAACAGATAAATTAATTTTGTAAAATACAAAGAAAAATAACAGTGTAGCCATCTGATCTAACCAACTGAGTTGGTTAGAGCATTGAGGACTATACCTACTCAAGGACGCGGGTTCTAGTCCCGCTTCGGACATCACGTTTAACATCTTTTTCAAAGTTAATTTATCTGGTGCATCGAATGCAGCGTTACTTTTCATCATAAATTTTTTAAATAAATCGTCAACGACTGAATCGTAAATCGTAATCTAACACAATAGTTTATTTATGCAGACGTGGAGCAAACTAAAAACATGATAGTTTTATCAAACGTACAAGAATAGAGAAATGTATGCTTGGAAGGTTTGGGTAGGTAGGTACATGGAGAGAATGGGCATACATATCTGAGTGGCATGTTTGCCTGCTTCGATTTCATATAAGTTAGATAATTTTTCATTAAGCAATCTTTTTTTCTTCATCATCATCATTACTGTTTTTCTTATCTTGTTTTAATTACGAAGCAATACTTACTTTAATAGTAACAGAGAGTAACTTACTTTAAAGTATAGGATTTAAATACTTATATTCTTGGGTCATTTCTATTATAAAATTAAAATCTTGTAATCTGTGATAAATATTTTTAGGTACACGTGAAAAATTGTGTATTGTCTATACTATTTGTTCAATTTTATCTGCGGGTACGTAAATGTTTTTTTACTTGTTAAGAAAAAAAAAAGGATTTTTTTTCCTTTCATGGAAACAGACACGAATGGCTATAAGACTAATCCACCAATTCTGGCACCAGTGACGTCATCACAATAGACCTTGCTGAATTAGGTAGGTGCCAATACTTCGACAATCTGCCATTAATTGTACATTTTTTGGCATAATTTATATAGAGATAGAGCATTACCTGCGCCATAGAATTCAAACAGAAAGCGAGTTGTCGAATTTTTACGATGGGGTAAACTTTCAGTATCCTGTTTTCGCCAGTATCAATGTGACCTAAATAATATTATATTATGTATTTTTTAACCTACTTAAGAGGAGGTTAAAACCTGTAGATTTCTTTCATCTCAAGACCTTAAATTTTTAAGAACGATTACGAAAGGTAATTTAATTCGATTACCCGATAGGTGATCTAGCTGTAATATGAGATATTGTAAGTCAGTCTGTGCCATTCAAATTAAGCTAATATTTAGAAAGAATACGAAAATCGTGACATTTTAGAAATTCTTGCACAATCCGTACCGTAGGCACAGACTGACATATACCTATCATCTGATATTACAGCTAGATAACCTACCAAGTAATTGAATTGAAGGATTTTTCATTATTCTTCTTGAAAATTATTTAATAAATTTAATTACACTTTGACTACACGCCTTCTTGAAATTAAATAAATTTGGTCTTACCCGTCCCTTCATGTTTCACATAAAAATACTACAAAATAAATTTAACCAGATTTGACGACCCTGCTAAGCACAAGGCGCACTTTTTGCTGGACTCAATTATATACAGTAGATGTACAGTAGGTACTACACTACAAACATTAATATTGTTAGCGTTTAGGTTTTGTCGTAATACATAGTTTCCTTACTTTTTTTTATTTATACGTAGGTATTATATGTAAGTATAGTAGGGTAAACTTTTCTTTATTTCTTATAAAATATTCAAACTACATATTAGGTACTTTGACATCATTACATACTTTACGTATTTTGATCAGTGTCGTTGGCTCAGTGGTTGCGATATTTGGTATTTCATTACCGAAGTTAAGTAATGCTGAGCGCTGTCAGGACTTGGATGGGTGACCGCTTGACCGCTGACGCTGGTCGTGGTTCGGATTCCATGTTAAGCTGTAGGTCCCTTTCCTCTCCTTAAATGGTGGAAGGGTTGGTACCACCGCACTGAATGAAGGGCGGTCGAAGTGGCTATGAAACATAGTTCGTGTTTTCCGTCCAGTTCAGTGTAGCCGACTGAAATTGAGGGAAGCGCTGATATGGCACCTACCTATATAAGTAAGTCACCAAGGTGTCTAGGCTGACATCACTGGTACTAGAAAAACTGGTTCATTAGGTGATGTAGCCATCTGTGTCAGTTTCAATAAAAAATAAAAAAATCAACAAAAATAGAAAACATAATACCGTACCTGGTGTAAACTCCAGGTCGCCTGCGCCTGGCACAACCTGCCCCCCACGAGACAACGCCGGCCAGCTGCCAGCGCGATGACGTGGAAGATGTGCAGGCTAAAGGACCGCCGGAATCTCCATTACAGGCGTCTACACCCCCGGAGAGGACGCCTGGAGAATTATAATTAAATAAAATGATATCATCATCAGCGTTTGGCTATCCACTGCTGTATATACGCCTCTCCAATTTTTTTTCAACCTTCCCGGCACTTGGCACTCGGATCCACACATGAAGTCGATACACACATGATGTCGTCGTCCCACCTTTCGAAATGACAATATGAGATAGTGCATAGATAAATCTTATGAATTAGACTTACATACATATCACTCACGGGATTCAGTCCCGATAATCGGGGTAAGCAGAGCAGTCGGTGTTGTGCTGCAAGAAACACGGGTAAATTACAGCACAACACCGACCACCAGATTTCCAAATGTATTCGGACAAGATATCAAGCAGCATGTAAGGCACGAAGACCCACCTGCTGCATAACTCGGTGGAAGTACCGTGCAAAGGTGAGAGGTGGCGAGCCTGTCGCCTTTTAGCACGGCATCTTGTCCTTATTCCTTAGTCGTCTTTTACGACATGCATGGGAAGAGATCGAGTGGGGTCATTCTTTTAAGTACCGGCCCCACACGCTGAATTAGACTTAGCAGGTTCGATTAAACGCATAACTCAAACACAGCATGTTCAACTGAAAGTATGGACCAGGAAGCATGGCATGTGTGACTATAAGTAACAATCACATACAGCATGTTTGACCGAAAGTACGAATTAATCACAGCAAGTAAAACTCAAAGTATGAAGACACACAGCACGTTAAGTGAAAGTATGATAAAGGACTCACCAGCGCATATCATAGTGTCCAGAATGGCTTGCTGTCTCCCTCCTAAGACTTGACTCTTCCTGCAAGTGGCCAGGTCTAACACTGGAACTGCCGCCGCTCGTAGGACTGGAGCGAAGTCTTCAGTGATCTCTGAAAAAATACAAAACAGTACTCGTATTGTAATAAATATGTGCTGTCAATAGGGACCTCTTGAAAGAAATCGAGTCCTTAACATTCCAGCTCACGCTAACACTTAAATAATGTACCTACATTAATTCCCAAAAGTTTAAATAACAGGATATATTAATTTTAATAGAACCCTGTGTACGCACAGGAATTGCATAAGGAAATTAATTTCAGAACAGATTCACAGAATAAAGAAATTATTTAAATACATGTTCGTAAAAAGAGGAAGCGAGTTAGAAGATATTACCACTCTCATAACCCCATCCACTGACAGTGCACCAGGCGCCCGGCTGGCTCTCCCACGAGACGTCCGGTAGACATATTGGTCGGACGTGCGTGTTGAACTGTATACCAGCTGTCCCTCTGGCCTGAACTGCCACTAGCGCTATGTCGTTGCTATGAGGACCCACTGAAACAGGTTAATAATCGTGGTGAGAATATGATCTGAGATGTCTTATTTATTTATTGATTGTCATGTAAATATTTTAATTAGCATAAACAGACAAGATCACGAAGGAATAATTTTGCAAAAAATTGTACATGTAGATTAGTAGGTATTAAATAGTAAATGGCCAATATGGGAACCCTGCAGCACTCCCGACGGAATTTTGATGAAATCGAATATGTAAGCGCCTATTTTGACCTAGATACTACGAACGATTTCGCATGTATGACTCCACTTGAGAAGAAAGCCGTGAATGGCAATTTCACTTGGCTTTCGAATAAGGATGCTGTGGTTTATTCTGTCAAATAATTTTTCGTAGTCAATGGTACATGGCATCCAACTATGCACATATTAGCTGTTACATAATCTAAAACAGTTGTAAGATATGGTACAATAGAACGGTATCTCATCAATCCGTGGTGTGTAGATTTTTTTGTTATCATCCCATGGTTATATCTCAACTCTTATGTCACATATCGTGAACCGTGATGCGAGCCTAAGGTACTCCAATATTTACGGAGTACGGCTCAATGACAGGGTACTTCCCTTTTTCAGTCCGGCTACACTGAACTAGAAGGACAACACGTACTATTTATTTACATAGCCGTTTCAACCATCCTACATCAGTGCGGTGGTACCAACCAACCCGGTAAGTAATGCTACCTATATAATGAGAAGAGCGGATTCACGTGAAAATTTACGACCCGCTCAACCATTTTCTAATTGTTGACTTTTTAATTTTTAAAGTTCTTTAGTTTTAGGAAAGCTCTCACTCTTCCTGAAGTCCGGGTGAGAGATGATCTTCTCCGGAAGGAACCTGTTCTCGTGTCGGTCTCGCACCTTTAGCCGATGCTCACCCGTCACCAGCCGCACGTTTTCCAGGGGTAGAGGATGCTGAAACACAGAAAAATAACCATCATCATAGGATAGAATGCGTACGCTCCAACGGCCGTCAACCCTGTGTCTCACATGTCCAGAGTTTCCAGACCACTGCCATTAAAGCTATGCCGCCTTGTGTACATACAATATCTAATTCTTTGGTGCGTTCATTTACCGCATTGAGCCTCAGTCATATGTCCAGCCTCTCTATGGCTCGCTGAGCAACACGGAGCTTTTGGGCAATTGACCCAATATGGTCTTACGCCCAGCAATAAAAATTGGAAATACAAAATAATTAAATAAATATTCGTACATTGATACATAAATTCAAATATCATCACGCCACTTCCCAGGAGGGGTATGCAGAGCTAATGGAGCTCCTCCTGACATACACTCTTTGCCTCCTCCACCATCATATATCGCTTGATATATGCGCGCCTTTTACCCTTGCCCTTTCCGTTTCAGTAAAGCTTACTTATGCATTCGGTCATAGTATGCTCGCCTCGGGGTGCCCCGTTCGACCCTTTCTTCCACGTTCGCTTCATAAATTTTTTTGGTAATTTCCCTACCATCAATAAAATAAATAAATGAAAAAATAGGTAATACAAAACAATACAAAAATTAGCAAACTACACAAAACAAATTATTAACCTTATCAAAGCAGTGCGCCGCTGAGAGGACCAGCCTCTCTCCGATGACGGCGCCGCCACAGTGGTGCTCGAAACTCATCTTCTCAGCGTCGAGCATCTCTATCTCCACCTGCCGAGTAATAATTACATTTATTAATTATCAAAACAGTGCACCGCTGAGAGGACCAGCCTCTCTCCGATGACGGCGCCGCCACAGTGGTGCTTGAAGCTCATCTTCTCAGCGTCCAGCATCTCTATCTCCACCTGCCGAGTAATAATTACATTTATTAATTATCAAAGCAGTGCGCCGCTGAGAGGACCAGCTCTCTCCGATGACGGCGCCGCCACAGTGGTGCTCGAAGCTCATCTTCTCAGCGTCCAGCATCTCTATCTCAGCCTGCGAGTAATAATTACATTTATTAATTATCAAAGCAGTGCGCCGCTGAGAGGACCAGCCTCTCTCCGATGACGGGTCCGAAATTTTCAAGGCTGTACTATCCATGCATGACGTCACATCACACAGACGTACACAATCTCAGCGGTTAGACAGAGATAGCACGTGGCGTTTACTGTTTTTACACAGGAGGACGATGAGGATGGCACTTACGACAATCTATGACGCGCGCGAATACGACGGGAAAGTTATAATTTTTATCAGAACGAAAAATGTTTACTTTATGAATTTGGACATTTTGAAAACTTCCGGCTCTTCTCGGGCGACTTTTATCGGATTGTTCCGACGTTTCGAACAGAGCGTCCTGTTCATGGTCACGGAGACGTCTGCTAGATCTTAGCTGCTGAGCTCGTAGCCCGAAACGTCGGGACAATTCGATAAAGTCACCGCGAGAAGAGCCGGTCAAAATGCTGTTCAATGACCTCAATAATTTGAAAAGTATTGTGTTCTCAGCGCACGCCACTAAAGAATATACAACTGTATAGAAAAATATAAGAAAAATATACAGTTACCCTTCCTATTTCTTATTAGAGTTTCGATTTTTAAAATATATATGTACCTACTTAGTGAAGTTAAAAAAAACCTCTTGTTTCAACAGCGACCATCACTAAAGAGTATCCTATAGATTGAAAACCAAAACATTCCCTTCTTTAATCTATCTTTACGAAACCGCGGTGCCAGGGTTTTCTTAATACGACGAATTGCTATGAGTGAGTGGTGAGTTGAGATTCAGTAGTGTAACGCAGCGAGCGTACTCGGAACACTTCGTGACGGGGCTCCAATGGATCTGCATTAGGTTTTCTTTTTATTGGTTATTTAGATCAGTAGTACCGTGTGGGGCCGGTACTTTAAAGAATGATCCCACTGCATCTCTTCCCATGCATGTCGTAAAAGGACTAATAAGGACGAGATGCTGTGCTAAAGGGCAACAGGCACGCCACCTCTCACCTTGGCACGGTACTTCTACCCATTCATGCAGTAGGTGGGTCTTCGTGCCTTACATACTGCTTGATATCTTGTCCGAAAACTTGCGAAATGTGGTAGTCGGTGTTGTGCTGTAATTTACCCGAGTTCTTGCAGCACAACACCGATTGCTCTGCTTACCCCGATTGTCGGCGTGATTCAGCGTGAGTGTTATGTTATGTATGCATGTACATATGTAAGTTAGTAAGTAATTTTTAAGTATGAATTAAATCTATTCTCTAATTTTATAACCATTTAAAAAAAATATATATCTTTAACTTTTCATAATCCTACAATACAGATGGCCCGGGTGGTAGCGGCTTAAATGTTAAAATGACCTAGTGACTTTTGGGACGCCCTGTATACATCCGGCACTGTTTACGATGCAATACAATAACAGCTTAATTAATGCTCATAACTGCTTTTTCTTGGAAGTTATATAAAAAAAATCTTACAAACAAAACAACAAGAAAAACTTTTGGGTCATCCATCTTCGAACCATAATTTACTTACGCAAATCCCCTCGAGGCAATACCATTCATTACATAAGGTGAGAACAAAAGGGTAATTTGGCGCGAAACTTCGAAAAATGGCGCGCAAAATGACAGCTCTTTGACGAGCGTCGCTTTTTGTTTTTGCTTCTTTTGTCCCGAGAACTTTCGCTTTTAGGCGATTTGCACAGAAACCTGGTTTAACTTAAATTGCCTATGGCAATAAATCGGCCTTCCGTGGGCATTGAGGAAAGATTTTTTGTTGTTATTCGTTTGACGCTCGGCTGAAGAAAAACACCACGAGGAAACCCTTCCTTTCAGCATAGGTGGCAGGTTTCACCCGCATTGTCGGTACCACAACAATGAAAGAATGAAGGATAAAACAAGTTTTATTTATTTATTTGAATGAATGAATAAATGAATGAATGAATACTTTATTGCACACAAGAGAATTACAAAAGAAAACAGGATAATATAAGACAAGGAAGTGCAAAGGCGGACTTAACCCTAAAGAGTGTTTCTGTTAGTCAACCTTTGAGTGATGCGAGTATATATAAGTATAGAATAGAGGGTAGTGCAAATAACATTGAATTGAAATAAAATCAAAGAAGAATAAATGGTATTACATATCATTACAATATATACATAAATATTGTTTAAATAAATAATTAAATTATTATATATATTTAATACTTATTTATTCTATTACTAGTGGGCACGTTACGATCGGCCATCGATAAACCTTCGGTGCTCTTATTTTATCGACTTCAAATTACAGTGTCATCAAATTACGGTGTTGTCAAACTACGGTCTTGTTAAACTACGGTATCATCAAAGTACAGAGTTCACATTCTTTATTTGTTTTCGATTTCAATTTCTCATAGCGGGAAGTCTTTTGTTCGTTTTTCTTTTGAAACAAACAGTACGCTAATAGCTGTCATGAGGAGGTACCTACGCCGCGAGTTTAAATCTCCAAACTAAATAAAAAAATATGTATAAACAATAAATTATTTAAGCTATTTGCGGTCCCTGATTCTTTCTTGGTAGCACTAGAAGAATCTGGAGTACACAGCTTCTTCTCTTCTAGCTTTGAGCTTCAACAAGAAATATCGTTGAGATCAGATCTTGGGATCCTTCTGCACAGACGACCTACAACGCACAACCAGAGTGAGTCTATAAGACTCGTGTCTTCTTATAATAAGAAGAGATATACAATAGGCAAATCAATGCTTTAAAGAATATAATCAAGAGTTTTCCTTAATTTAGAATAGAGGTAAACAGTTTGTACCTATTTATAGATTCGGAGTAGTCTGGTTGGTGAGCGCACGTCTCTTAAACGAGAGGTCGTGAGTTCGATGTCTGGTATGAGCACAATTTCCCCTGTTTTTTAAATCTCGGTTAAAATTTGTGTGCAAAATTACAATGCACCCGGTGAAGGAAAACACCGTGAGGATGAACCTATACGCTAACATTAAGAATGTGCTGTAGTGTTTAAAGGTTGACTGGTAGAAGTTGCCTCCGACAGTTAGTCCGCATTCTGCTATGCAGAAACATCTATATTTATCTTTTTTTATTTATTTTTTTTTTTTATTTAAACTTACATGGTTTGGCTACATCACCTACAACGTCTAGTGTGAGCCCATAACACCGGATGAACTAGGTGCCATGTCAGTGCTTCCCCCTTTGATCGTGCCGGCTACACTGAACTG
>WYDE02228958.1:0-14783 GCA_009867175.2 Adela reaumurella
AAATCCTCTCATATTATATAAATGAGAGAGGCCTGTACCCAGCAGTGGGGCGAATAAAATGGCTGCAAAAGAAAGAAAGAAGAAGAAGACACGTACATGTACGTATGTCGTATGTATTCACAAAGCTACCTGCACAATCATAGGCGTAGTTGTGTTTATTCAAGTGAAGTGTAAAACGAAGCCTGCCTAGCTTTAGGGCGGGACAGGGCGCGGCGGGGCGGGAGCGCCGCTGGGCGGGCGGCCGGGCGGCTACGCAATTAGCGCAGAGTGAGTTACGTACGTACGCGCCAGTTGCCGAGTGTCATGTATTATTCACACCGGTCACCCACCGGCGAGAGTGAACCTAGTTATTTATTTCGCACGTTTCACGCTCACCTCACCGACGACCTCACCGAAGCGGACAAACGGTACGATGTCGTGCTTGCTTGAAATGAAAAAAGCTAGGCTTGGAGCCTCGTGCGTCTGAGCGCGCGTGTATTAAGGTGCTTTCCTGCATATGCATTTTAGCACATTTCCTGAGCCTAAATATCCGTACCCGTAAATGATATTGATTTTTTATTAGGGTATCCAAACGTAGAGGTTTCATACTTATGGCTCCCCGTTCATCCGTTCATCCGTTTAGGGGAGCCAAAAGTAGTGATGCTTATGGCTCATCGTTCATCCGTTCTCCGTTTAGGGGAGCCAAAAGTAGAGGTTTCATATTTATGGCTCCCCGTTCATCCGTTCATCCGTTTAGTGGGGTCAAAAGTAGAGGTTTCATACTTATGGCTCCCAGTAATAAAAAATCAATATCATTTACGGTTACGGATATTTAGGCTCAGGTAATGTGCTAAAATGCATCTGCAGCAGGAAAGCACCTCGGATTGAAGACTATTAAAATTATGAGGATTATAATCGTATTATGCGACCGCCTAACTACGTATGTATGTACATATAAATTAAGGGCTTTCCTTGAGATATTCTTTGGTAATCTAAAATATTATTATACAGTTCTGGATAAGAGTAGGGAGTCGTGCATTATTGTTCAGATGGTGTCCGCATCAGTGCGTCTACCGGCTTAATATCGCACGAGTGAGGTTTCAACTATCGTAAGCGTTAATGATTGGTTGAAATCATGTCGGGGGTTAACGCACTCGAAAAGCCAGTCTGATTGGTTGAAATCGTGGCGGGGTCTCTTCACTCAGTCATGTGATGCTAACACGGTAGACGCACTGTTCGAACCTCCCCTCATTTATAGTGAGTATACCTACATACATAGATAAATGGAAGAATCCGATTTGAATTATATTTTAAAAAATATTATAGATTAATATTTATTAATTCGCATTTCTGCAAGCAAGATCCACTATGATCGTAAACTGCGGACGCTTGCACCAACACGCCCAATAATTATAATTATATACTGCAATCCACAACGATGTGAAGGTGTCGCCGTGTCATGTTTATGAAGTTATCTGGCGTCTGTCCTTAATTGTGGCGTTTCTCAATTATTGTTGTTTCGTGAAGTGCCAAGCGTAATTGGAAGGTATTGCGTCGAGATATTCTTATCGAGCGTCTTCTTGCCATTATTTTGTAAAGTGTCATTGGGTAGTTTTTATACTGTATTGTGTACTAGCTGTGCCCGCTGTTCCGCCCTCGTTATTACAGGCATTCGATGAAAATGACCTGTTTTTTAGTTATAAACGAACAGAGCTGGGCATTCCAGGGGTTCCCTGGAATGCCCTAGGTTCGTATACGGGACGTTGGAGCTGAAATGACACAACCTCCACCCTCTAGTTGGCTAAACGAAGCGATGCCTTGTACCTACTCGACTAGGGTAAAAAACTTGTTATGTCTGTTTGTTTGTCTGTTTGTCGGCGCAACTCCTCCTAAACGGTTTGGCCGATTAGGCTGAAATTTTGTTGGTTTATTCTATACGTCAATAGCTCGCCATGCACCAATTTTACATTTCCTAAAAGAACTGACAAAAAACTTCGCTTAAATTTTTTCAACGTCCATCCGGAGTATCACGAAGACTGGCGTACAGCTACCATGTATTAGTACTAGTAGTGATAAACAAGCAAATTACAAAAAGCGCGAACACACCTCGATATTATAAACTTACGATGTCGTATGTACCTTGCTCGATGTTGTATGTATGCTCCTTACAACCAATCACCAAACCAATCACCAAACCAATCCAGAACTTCATTTCATATGTATATAACATTCTCTAGGTCGAATTATTTATTTATTCCCCCTTCTAATAATGTCTCCTTACACATCGGTAATTGCTCTAGGTGGCAGGAAACACACGGCTCGAGTGAGTCACCGGAGGAACAAGCATACCAGCAAAACCCGCCTAGCATCTTTAGTCGTTCACACGCCCTGCACAAACATAAAACATCACAAACACACGCACCTAAATTCATTCGTCCTTAAAAGGCGTGCATAATTACCGAAGGGTTTAAAAGTGGTCAGACTCCTCCGGGAATACGAAGTACCTACAAAGCGAACCAGTCCCGCGTACGCGTCCTTGCCGCTCGCTACGTACACGGTAGTGTCCCTGTCCCGGCCGGCACAAAACGACATAAAACAAAAACACGCTCCACTGCACCTCGACGCATTCCCGCCCCGCGTGATGCGCCCGGCCGGGAAACTTCTCGCCAAGCCCGCGTCGACGACGACTCTGCGTCGCGACGCTGCGTCGCTCGCTACGCTGCGTCCCGCCGCGCCGGCCGGCCGCCTCCACCGCCGCCGCGCCGTCCGTCAGTCGAGCGGCGCGCACGTTACGGCCCGCACGCACGTGGTGTGGTGGGGAGTGCTTCACTCGACCGGAGCGGCTAAACCGCTGCTGTGTTATCGTTGTCATTCGCGGACTAACTGCCGCTCACGCACGTGTCCGCCACGTTGCGAGTCTGCAGATCGGACGCCGAACCTTCCGCGGGAACCGTACCGTTAACCAGTGAGACTTATTGTGGCACTGTGTTCGTGAAGTGCAGTGGTATTGACATATTTACGCTACAAGTGCTTCTTATCCTGGAATGAACGGTTAACTAGTGAAGGGCGTACGTGAAATGAGCATAGTACGAATGACAGAATGTGAACTGATCTAATCGCAACCGTGCTGTGGGCCTTTGATTCTGAATGTTGCACTGGTGCTGTCCTGAAGGTCTCGCCGCAACTGCTGCCTGCAGATGCAGGTGTAGAGTGATATAAACGGACGGTTTATACGTCGCCCTAGGGAGAGCAGTGGAACAGCCGGCGAGGCCGAAGGCCGGGACCCACTCTTGGATGTCAGCCAACCTCTCCTTCGCAACAAAGGTCAGCTTGGCGGGAACATTAAGCAATGGGCGAAATATTACCCTATTTTAGATAGAGCTTCCATTATGAGGAGAAACGAAAGTCACGTACCTACATATCTTCAATTTATGTTATTATCTGTTTTGAGGAAAATGCTTATCACGTGGTGTCCGTATTTTGTATACTGAATGAACTCTTTAAAATAAATTTTACCTATGAACAAGTAACTAGTTCAGTTCATTCGATTCTCTGATAATAATTTCCTTTTCATTCGATTCAGTAATAAAATAACGACGTCATACGTCACGGGTAAACGATGGAATCATGTTGCCAAGTGCCAGGAGAATTAAAAAAAAATTAAGAGGCATGTCCAGCAGTGAACGGCTAAACGCTGATGATGATAATTATGGCGATGAGTCAGTTATGAATGATACTCGTACTACTTACAATACAAGTACCCAAAGTTACACTCAAACAATACACTCTTTCATGCGTGTGATAGATAATAATAATTAAATAAGAACATATCTTTATTATTGCGTGTGACTTGTGCCCGTTTGTATCGTCTTATTATAGTAATCTATGGTCTTATTGCTAAACGTTCTCTTCGCCTTACTATAAGACAATAGGTATTAAATTATTGGTGGCTTTATCATTAATTAGTTTGTTGAATATGTTAATTCCAAACTTGCTTTTTCATTCGGAGCTTTCCTGAATTTCTTCTGCTTCTGCCTTTAGCCTACGTTTATTTCTTTCTCTACCTCATTTAATTTCACGTCTGCTTCACGAGTGTCCTTATCTTATCCATTAATAATATTAATTGAAAAACATAATAATGGCAACCATAAATAAAAGAGCGACCCCAATTTTTATCTTCCTCCTATCAGGTTTGCATCGTAAGATGCAGCCTTTTTGGCAAAACTTTCGCCTAACGATGTTATCGTGAACAGGTTTCTAAGGCTGCTTTGCGTGCGCACGAGATTCCATCCAGTTTATGAATCTCACGATTCAAGGACGCCATTTGGCTCAGAAATTGTTGGTTAGACCTTTTAGCAGCGCGCTAGCCAATCTAAATTGTATGCCCAGCCTGGTTGTCTTGATCACGTAAGTACATAATATGTACTTATTATTTCGCCTCGTATTCAAGTTACTTCAGTTAATTATTTTTTTAGTAAACCGACAGCGGTAGCTGGATCGAGGAGCGACGATGCTCCTTCGACACAGCGAAGCGCCATGTGGCTCATTACTCATTAGTGCACTATTTTGAAGTGTCCAATTTATTTAGACGCCTTTTGAAGACTCCCAGGTTATACGACTCGGGAAATACACCCGAACGTAGACAATTCCACATCCGAGCGGTTCGACACAGGAAGGACCTAGATAACATATGTGTTCTGTTATCGTAAGTTAATCGTAATGGTGATACTGGCAAGGCATATTGAGGCCTTCAGCGCAACAACGGTCTATCTAGAAAGACAATAGAACACTGTTTTCCTTAAAGATAGGCCGTTGTTGCGGTGAAGGTCTCAATTTATATAGTAGAAACATCCTTTGATTACTTCTAATATATACTTTTGATAACATAATAGATACATGTATCATCTAAGTAAAAGTCTACGTATATATGTAGGTAGGTACGTACTTATTAAAGCAGGGCACCAACCAACCAATAAAAACCAAGTCATAGTTTACCGTGGTTCGGCTCCATACCAAAAATCGCCGCTTTATAATAAGTCATCATTTTGATAACCTGTATTCTTACGTGCAAATTTTCATAATTTATTTCTGATAAATTACAAAAACATGAACGTATTTTGTGTGTACCTTTTGCGAATCCAGTGATTGCATTACGTACAACCAGCGAAGGAAATAGTATCCCTACTTGCATAATATTAAACATCTTTGGAAACACCATTAAATGCTATAAGAATAGTTCAACATTAAAGTTGAAACTTTGTGGCAATGCCATCCATCTTATGGAACATCGTCAGAGTTGAGATAAGACTGAAGAAATACAAATTCAAATCCATATTTTAATTTGGAATTATGGTCTGATTATCAGCTGTTAGATTTTAGTGGAAAAACTTTATTACAAAAAATTGCTAAAGCAATACCTGTTGAATGAATTAAAAAAATAATTCCACAATGATATATTTCATGTTTTATTCGATGCTTATCTTAAATCGTGTTGTGGTGAAAACAATATTCCCACAACCTTCTGGGAAAACAAGAGATTGAGCACCTGTGGCTGGATCTTCAAGGGTAAAATATGTGCATGTCTTCAACTCTATTTGTTTCTCGCATGAACTGATTCGGACGGAAGTCCGCCACCTCACTGGTACCTAATAAAGTTCATTACCACGTCTGTGCTGAGAATAGAGTATGTGTAAGTGAGCCCGTGTCCCGACACTTTTCCTGACCGACTCCCCATTCTCGGTCCATTCAATCAGACACGGCAGCCCCGCCGCGTTGGCCGTCCGCCAGCGCATCAATATCCTCTGCCAATGTTGAATACTCGCCAACACGTATAGATGTGCCTGTCGCTCTTGTTGCGCTCAAATAAAACCGTATTTACCTAACTCCTCGGCGAGACTGAGTGTACCGGTTTTTAACCCTAACGCCCGCCTGCATTTCGCGGTCCGACTGGACGACCGTGAATCACGCAGTTAGCAACCACCCGCTCCGCATACCCGAGTCTGTAATGATAGCATGTAAACTTGGAGACACTTCTTCAGCGACGAATTTGCTTGTGTCGTCTTTATTTATTCGCGTTCCAAGGCTTCATGCTTTTGCTACATATTAATGAAAGTTAATAAATTCTGTTTTTCTTTATCAAAGCTGTCTGCTCTATAGCTAATGTAATAACGATTCAACAGGAATATTTGCTTGAATGTGGTGAGCTAGTATCAAAAGCTTTCAAACACAGAGGGTGCTCAATGCTGTAAGAAAGCAGTCACTATTCATCATCCGTCTATTACGTAATACAAGCTATAATTACGGAAGTCTTAAGGTGTGCATATGAAAATTTTTAGAGTACACATTATGGTGGTTGGTAAATAAAAGGAAAAATCTGGCGTGACGAGGAGACGTGGGAGTCTGGAGGAGGAGTGAGGAAATGAGTAGAATTTGTGTCATCGGGTCAGCTCGACTACTGCACATTGAACAAGCTCTCTTATAGCCGCACCGCAACATTCAAGCAATTAATTATTCTGCACGCGTACTCGCATACAAGTGAAATCCATCCACAATCAATCGTGTCTGTCGTCGCAATATTTTATATTTGTTAGACTTTACGTATTCGTGCAGTACTTATCGGATAAAGATGGTTTATAGTTCTTGAAATAATCCCCTTATATCTGAAAAATACTCGTAGTAACAGAACAGGCCTTACGGCAAAATGATAAAAAGTGGAAGGGCTATTTATAAATATTTACGTTCGCCGCCGGCAATGCAAGTAATTCTGAAAAAAACTTGTAAAATTTAACGATCGAAGATGCCACGAAGCGGCAGTCCCCAGCGCGGCGGTGTGATCCCGTCCAATAAACCAAAACGAGGAAAGGAGGCTAGAAAATCAGAACAAGCTCCACCTTTTACGGCGATAACGAGTTTTCGGCGAATGTCAGAGCCGCCGAAGTCCGCAAATAACGGTTGGGGGATGGTAAAAAATGGCTAGTCGAATCCGACGAAATTAATTGGCGAGGGATCTCTCGCGGAATGTACGGCGCGCTCGGGGTAGCCCAAAAAGAAGAAGACCGAGTGCCGACCTCGAATAGCTCGACAGTCGATTCAAGTATTGATGGGCTTTTAATTAAAGCCATAAATCAATGAACCGGTGCGCGATATATGGTAACGTCGCCGGCGACGACGGCTCCGTGCCATTCCCGTCATATGTCCGCTCTTTCTCATGAGGTAGTTACACGATAAAAAATATCACGCGGTCCTGTTGTGGAATGTATACCTATGCTGTAAAAATACCTGCCGGCGATATCGCGATCGGGGTACCGATTGTCGTCATGTTGGACTTAATATTAAATTTTCACACGTTCCAATCAATAGGTTTGTTAGCGCGATGTGTCCTCTCAAGCGTTGGGGACATTGAAGTGCATTGTGGTGTTCGTACGTATATAAACATACATACACCCAGAGCGGCTATTTCTGTAATGTGTAATAATTATTGTCATACGCGTTAGTAAATGAACCAATTTGTATTTTTGCTTCAGGAAGTTCCTTGCAAAATATTAGTCACTTATTTCTTAGCACTGAATTGTAACAATTTGTTGAAACTGTTGCGGTGAGTATTTTAAATATGTTCAAAAACCATTAGTAGTCCTCCAATCCGATAGCATTTTGATATAATTTGTTGCTTTTTAAAAACATTCAGTGATACGTAAAAGGACTAAACGATATCATGTATGCAAAATAGATATGTATTTTGTCAAATGTTTTCACTTTTGTATCGTACGTAAGTGAAAAGGCAGCTGCTCTCTGCTATCTGATCTCAGCACCGCATTGGGGAGATGTGATCAATCGTCAGACTTGGTCGAGTCTTCCCGGAAAATGTTCATGTCTGGTAACTTATCGCTCGGACGCATCTCTAACCAGTGTTCCTGACTAACGGTGCGTCTCCACATTTCATATTATCAATTATGGCGGCCATTACTTTGTTAGAGCTACTTAACCCCGTTCTCATGGAATGTGTGTTAAACGATTACGAGCTCTTTCGAAGCTAATGCTTCCGAGAAGGGCGTTAACAAGTGCCGGCATTAACGGTTACGTACGGAACGTGGCTCGATCAAAATTCTGTCAAGACTCCTTCAGGTTTAACGTTTCTTACTTGTGCTCTATGTATGAGTTCCATAAATCTTGTATGATCGATCAGACTAGCATCAACGACATAATAGTTACTGCAAATTACTGCGATGTCCTAATCATTGATCTCTGGCAGTCCAGTAACTATGTGGCGTGCTATAGTGTTCACGCCGCGTGGTAATACGCTGGTGGGTAACTCTGCTCTCACGACGCAGGGTGTTTCTCATATTATTGTAATTTCAATGTATTCAGATTCTTCTACTCCATCGCACATTGTGAAATGCCTATTGCACATTGCTTGCTTGTTCGAGTAGTACATTGTTGCATGTCTCGTTACTGCGATGCACTTAGCGGTTTGTCATTCACATTTCGTATGTGTTTACTGAAACGAACGGAGGTGTTGGTTAACACGTCTGCGGCGTTTGCTTACCATCTGATTACTCAGCTACCGCTTAGTCTTATTTGTACTTTCTTTGTAGGTGTAAGTGTAAGCTCCTACATTTTCAATGCTGTGAGAATTCGTAGAATGTCATTCACAATTCTTCGAATTAAGTTAGTTATTGCCCGGTTACCTATGATTTCCGTGTGCGTGCATGTATGCAGTACTTCCTCTAACAAGTGGACACACTATACCGTCACGTCCACGGCATGTGATCGATCGAGAAGGTATCGCACACAAACACACACCAGTCAACTTCACAATTCGTGTTCGTTCTTTGGGTGGTGTAGTGGACTTGAACGAGGCGTTTCTACAGGGAGACATGACACATAAATAGAACAGTTTATTAATATAAAATAAACATTGTCCTCTTCCACAAAAAAAAAACTATGGGGATTTTTTTTTTATTTATCTATATATTTATTTAGATTAATTTCATACAATTCACACGTTTATTGATTACTGATTCTCTGAGATGTATTACTGAGAAAATGTTGGCAAAAAATAATAATGTGTTTTGCGCATTCGTGGACTTAGCGAAAGCCTATGATATGGTTTTGAGGGATGACCTGTGGGAAACGTTAGACATGTCTGGAGTGGAAAGCCACCTGACACGGGCACTGAAATCTGTTCATGCAGCACTGGTTTAGAATAAATGGTGCATTGTCGGTCTGGTTCACCATCTCACGAGGTGTGAAGCAGGGCTGTATAATGTCTCCTGTTCAATCATATATGGACAATTGTTTGTCTAGCCCGAAAGAGAGTGAGACCGGATTAACCATGGACGGTTTACTGGCAAGATGCCTGCTGTATGCTGATAATGAAATTCTGTTCGCTTCATCTGACGAGGCTCCAGAGAGAAATATTTTAATCATGAATAATGACATAATATGTAGCAAATAAAACGACTGTCATAATTATCTGTAATAAGAAACAAACCAATATTTCGAAATAGGAGCACTTGTATATTACTATATAATTTTTTTTAATTTATTAAATGTACATTACATGACCAACGAAGTACACGCATCAGCGTTAAGCTTTTAGTTTATCTATACAACAATAATAATGCAACTGAAGAGGAAGCTGGAACGAGTTTGTGTACCTGGGAAGCGTGTTCACGAGGAACGGAAAGTATGATAAAGTTGTTGAAAGGCAAACTCGCCTATCAAAGGCAATAGCGTGAATGGGGCTTTGAATAATATCCTGAAAAGTTGGGTTATTATTTCCACTGTACTCATGACTATTTATAATACCCGTTCTGGTCTCTACACTAGTATGGCAGTGAATTTTGGGTATGGCAGAGGTGACATGAAGGTAGAATTAATGCACTTGAGAAGAATATGTGGTGCATCTTTGAAAGATAGAGTAAAATATAAATGTGTAACATAAAAATGTGGATTGAAAGAAGATATAGAGACAAGGATAGAGAAAGGTATTTGGACACATGGAGACGCTTCATGGAAAAACATGGAGAAAATGGATGGTGATAGAATGACCAAACAAATATATGTGGCGAATGTGGAAGGAAGGGTCGAATGGGGCCGCCCTAGACGAACATGTCATGACCAAATAGATAATCTCCTACGAAAAGGACTTTTACCAACTTCAGAAAGTGATTACATTGTCATACGAGCACAAATTTGAAGATGTCACATCACAACTGCTTCATCTTTATGCATCAGAGACGTTGTCTCGTAGAAATATCTACGGCCGTGTCGTTGACATGGCCCACCCATTTTATTTGTACACCCGTTATATGGTCCACGCAGTGGATCGTGTTCGTGACCGAAGAGGGAATTGGCGAGAAGTAAACTATGCGTTTTAAAATCACGGCTTTCTCGTATACCTTCCATATAAGCTTCAAAACGGCGACAAAGAAGTGCAGAGAACATCGGAAAAGGGCGTCGAGGACACGATGTTGAAGACGTCCCCGATAACGGTTGTGATGGCCCTTTTTGGGCGCGTGACCCGACATTCGACGAGACTTTGTCGCCGAAGACACGGTACGCGGCGATCACGACACGAACGAGCGCGCAACATTTGTACGCATGCGCACGCGCGTCCTATTTCTGCGACTTGCGAAAGTCCATTCGAAAGGTGACATTTAGTCCCATCGTCTAGTCTTTTATCGAATCGCTTTCGCAAGTAAATACACATTACAAATTAGAACGATACACGTTCGCTTCAACGTTCTCTACAAAGTTAAAGTACCCGAAGCCATAGTCAGTCAGTCAGCGCAGGTGCCTCCCGGAACTGCCAGATTTCACGAAATAAATAAACTAATGTATTACAACAATGCCATGCCATATCGTTACCCGGCAGAACATGGGGACAGGTATGTAGCACGCGCTCCATATCGAGCCGAGCTGTTGACGCGCTATAAATCTCGAGTTTTCCGAGCCGACGCACGCGCTGCCCACGCCGCGCTTAAGGAGAAAGGCCCGCAGTTAACATTTCATCGAATCGCATTAATTACCAGTTACGATTAGCCAATGCAATCGATAAATATTGATGGTGCGTGTGCGCACTTCCGCGTCTTGCTTCTTCCGCTTCGGTCTGCTCCCGCCCTGCCGCGCCCGCTACCCCGCCTTGTCTAGTCTAATCAGTGATCATGCAGACAGTCGTTGCCACTTTTAATTTGACATCTTTTATGATTATCAGGCAGGCTTGTGAAGTAATCTATCAAGTTTTGTTTATTGTTTTTCTTGCATAATCTGCTATAAATTTAAACATTTTATACATTACAAAATAAGAGACGTGAAGATCATAAATTTTAAATAATATATATTTAAGGCATCTAAATAGTCGTAAAAATTCTCATCAATAGAATTAAACGGTCCCGTGTCTAAACGCAGAATTCATGAATCAATAAAATGTTTACTGCTTGTAAATCAAATACCAATAAACAAACCAAGAACCTCTCTTGCTACATTACTTACTCTTCTTCTTTGATGTCTTGTGTTAAACGAGAGTTCCCTTGAACTTGAATGCACGGGTCAGGTCAAACACGACGTTCGTCTCCAAGCTTGGTTTTGTCCCAATTTTGACCTGTCAGACATGTAGGTTGCGCCTTGTAGCCTTCGGCCATTTGTCGAAAGAAGCTTTCGATTGCGAGATCTGTATGTATTGTGCTGTCAAACGGATGTCAAATTCAAATGGGATCTGTAAATAATAGCCACAGAGGGGCGGGCCTTGTCGAACGGAGAAGTTGCGATCGGCAGCAGAGTCGTGTTGCAACAAGAAAATGTAAAGCTAGCACCATGTTGAGCACTCGAAAGGTTAGCAACCAACATTTAAGCTGTGTTACCTGTGCGGTATTTGATTTTCTAAGGAAATACTATACAAAGTTCATGATTTTACGAGTAACATTGGACTGTAATCAGAAAAAAACTGAATAGGTTGATCTACATCCTTGACGCAGGACCTGGATGTTCCATGAACGCATTCTCAAATGAATAGGTGTTTGCCCCTAAAAGTTAACTATTTGTTGGTCTGTTCCGGTGCAACAGTGTCGAGCTGTCGGACACGACGCGGACTAATCTCTCTCGACCCCTGATTGATGGCCTGTGAACTTGGCCCTGCGTGAGATCCGGACCGATCACAATCTCTTGCACTCGTGCGTCCCAAATCTAGCAGCGACCTCGTTGTCAGCTACCTTTTCATTTCGCTCTTCTCGTGCGAGCCCTTTCTATTGTCCTTTACTCTATGTATTTCTTAAATTTTATTCTCCGTTAAGAGTTTTTACTTGGAAAGTTCTTGCGTAAAAGTAATCGTGAGAACGAAATGAACCGGCGGCGATGGTGCAAGTAGAAGTTCTTATTACAGACAGATTCTCTTAGCACAGTTCCACTGGCGTTAATGACTGAGATAACTTCGAAGAAAGAAAAACAATGGTCTCTTGATCTTGATTCTGGAGCCACGATCCACGCCCTGCCTGCCGCCGCGTGGTACAGCGACGCTGAAGTCTCCGACCATCGCAGATTCCACGACGTCGTCGTCTGCCTTTACGTGATTCAATCATTAGTTTCGCGGAATAAGCTTCTCTCCAACGCTATCCCACGAATCTTTACCTTCACGCCTCGCATTGCGTGGAACCGTGCAATTAAACAACCATCATCAGACACGTGTACAGTTGCGTGAAATTCTTCGGATGAATATTGTCTCTTTTGGGAACTTCGTGCTCGGCAAAATTAATAAATGCCTCTGCAACCGTTCTGATAAGAAACTGGACGAAGAATTCTAAATAACTTTAGCGTAGATATTCGTTTGTCGAGCGTATAAAAGGGAATGTTATTCTCTGTCACAAATGATGTATGAAGCAGATAATTCAACTCAAGAGGAGTTCTCGACTGAACGAGAAGAACTTTGAATAATTGAAACTACGCAAGCTGTAAACACGTCATAAAGAGCATCATGCTGCTAATTTCATTCGAGTTCGAGTGGATGTGTCTGTCTGTCTAGTCTACTAAATTGACCGTGAACCTGCAATTTCTGATACACAGCTAATTTATTACAGATTTATTTAATTAAAAAAATTTAGTTATTTTGTTACGAACATATTGTTTAATGTTTATTGTATTTTCATCATCTATAGGCAGTACACTGCACTCAGATTCGTCACATTTTAACATTCAGCCAGTTATATTTTCAAAGCGAAGAAGAATCTGGCAAGAAACTTCGCTGGAATTTTTTCAACGGCCACTTGTTCTAAATTTACAAAAGTTTGCTACTGCGTAAATACAAGTAAATTCAGATTATTATTGTTTCCTATTTTTCCTTCGTTCGTCTTTTACAGACAACACACTACACAATCTATTTCAATTGCAGTAACTTTACTTTTTTTTATATGCCTACTATAACTACCATAATTGGAGCACGCCGCAAGTCTCCGCAAACTGCACCTGTTCACGAGCATCACGCAGGGTGCAGCCATCGTTCAACCATATTTTAGGGAGAGAGAGAACCGGAACATAGCGTCACCATAAGCAAAAACCCTAAAGCGGTGCACTACCCCTGGGCAACATGAATATATTTTAGTAATGTTAGTTTCAACACTACTGCCTGTGTCACTGTGACGTATTAAATAGATAACGTAACTTTAAATTACTCCACTACTATTGGTAGTCTTGAATATAATCTACCTAATAAAAGTCTAAAAGACATTCATTCATTCACTGACAGACAACGCACAAACCGCTGGGTAGAATTTGCACAGGAGCTCGTTTTAGGAGGAGGAGGGTTAAATAGGGGATGAAAATGTGTGTGTAGGTTCAAAAAAGTTCAACGTGCCAATTTTTTCTTATGGGTCGGGTATGGGTAGGGGTAGGGGTAAGGGTAGAGTAGGGGTAGTGGTAGAGTAGGGGTTGTGGTAGAGTAGTGGTAGAGATAGGGTAGGGAGGGGTAGTGGTAGGTTAGGGTAGGGGTAATGTAGGGTAGGGGTAATGTAGGGTAGGGAGGAGGGGGAGAGCAGGAGACGGGGGGTGGCGGCGAAGGTTGATATACCGCGACCGTAGCCACGGGTAAAAGCTAGAATTATATAAAATATATTATGCTTAGTTGCACAATAAGTTAGTGTTATTGTGGTGTTACTAGACGTTATGTTCTTCCTACCAAATGATATTAATGCCTTCAGACTGGATGTTAAAATTATCAATTTGAAACATATTTCAAGGCATCTTTCATAGTAGAATATACAAAACCAAACACCTCACTTGACAAGGAAACAGACAATTTTGTAAACCACGTCAATCCGGAGGATGTCGGCCTCGTGTCCCGTCCGCCGCGCAGCAATGCCCGTACTCATAGTCCGTTCACGTCCGAACTCCCAACTTCTGAGGTTCAATGTGAGCCGGACACCAAGAACGGACAGCCGACGCGACGAGTGTGTCGTAAATTAGTACCAGAGCAAATAAAGCGAGACACAACGCGGCCGCTCGCTCTTCTTGGAACTGCTTCATCGGAAAAGTTGCACGTCCAGTTTCCACGACTTTCCCTCGTCATTTGTCGTGCTTTTGTTTTGATTGCCGACGTCCACTGGCTGATTTCTAGAGAACGCCGCGCTGTCTGTCCTCTACTCACTCAGCATTCTGCGACTGATGCGGCCCGGCAGCCGGCACGGCAGGCGAGCTGCGCTGGTGTCGCGTATTGTAAACTTATTTGCTGTCATGTTACTTACAGGAAATTAATATTGTTCACGTTCATCACTGTTTTATCGAAAGTTAACTCATCGTTTTCCTTGAACGTTTTCAGT
>WYDE02229069.1:0-14779 GCA_009867175.2 Adela reaumurella
ACCCCTACCCTACCCCTATCCTTCCCCTACACTACCCTACCCTACCCCTACCCTACATTTATATAGTATTTAATTTGTCCTAATGCTAGCACGCATCTGGCTAATCAAATGATATGTGAAGACTCGACAAGCGTTTCGTCCAGGACGTTGTGAGGACTCTTCAGGCGCAGCCTTAAAACACAACCTCCCGCTGCGCGACGCGACGCAACCCTACCGCATCATTGAGTTTTACGCATTCTCTACGTTGAGTCAAGTTTACATGATCTGAATATTCAGAACGCTTGCTCGTAGACCGAAGAGTAGCGAATGCACATATTCAGCAGCCTGTCAAGTTTATTGAGAAGGTCTTGATTTAAATCGAGATAATACACATCTGCATTGTCAAGTATGGGGAAGAGAAATGCTTGAACAAGCGTTGTTTTAGTGCCCATAGGAATGAGGTTCTTTAGTCGATTCAGGGAATGCATGCTACCATAGATTTTATGACTGACTTCGGCCACCTGCTTACTCTATGTTAGAGATTTATCAATAATAAGTCCAAGGTGTTTGACCCATTTGCTATAAGGAATAGCTGTGCCGTCGAAAAAGACACGAGAAAGTGTATTACTGTCTAGCTTGGCCAGCAATTTGGGTGATCCCACTATAATGACTACTGTTTTGGTTGGGTTCACCAGAAGTCCGTATCGTACAATCCAATCGAGAGTAAGTTCCAAGTCAACATTCATTAGCCTTACAGAATTTTGAATGTCTTCGAGACGAAATTGTCGATACAACTGCAAGTCATCGGCATAGAGATGGAAGAAGCAGTGAAATAGTACAACAATATTGTCGATGAAAATAGGAAATAGTAATGGTGAAAGTACGCCGCCTTGGGGTACACCGGCAGAAATACCACACCACTGTGAGTATGTGTCATCGACACGATACACAGCCGACGACCCTTGAGATAGGACGTAAACCAATCAAGTAGGTACTGACTGTGAAATATTCAGAGTACACCTATGAGAATGTCGTAATCGACAGTGTTGAAAGCACTGCTGAAATCAAGCAGTACTAATAGAATGAGTTGCCTATCGTCCATTGCGTGGCGAATGTCGTCGGTGATTTTGACAAGAGCAGAAGTGGTACTGTGGGATGGACGAAATCCCCATAGAAATTGGAAAAGTGGAGAAATGTTTATTCAGTCCATTACGATCAATCGACTGATTGGTCTGTGGAGAAGTTTTCCCAATACCCAAGGTGCGTAGGAACTTTCACATGTTTTGTGGGGGTGAGTAAAAGTAGACTTGTAAAAGTGGCGGCGTTTTGCATTTCAACACATCTGAGTGCACCGATTCCTTGCAGCCTTAAATAATTTAAGATTAAGATTATCCTCCGACGACTTACGTCCATATTTGCGTTGTAATGCGTCTCGACGAGCCATCATTTTACGAATATCGTCGGACCATGATGGAGCAGGAGTGTGACTCATTCTGACGGGACGTACTGGTGCTTGCTGTCATATAGAGCGTTCAGCGAATGTTCCAGTATGTCGACTTTAGTGTCGATGTTGTCCGCATCAATCTATAGAAGCAGTATCCCTTTCAGCGCAGAAACATCTATCCCGGCGAAATTACGAAGTAACTGGATTTTGGGTTTCTGTTTGGGAGGTTTCATTTTATATGATGCATTTTATATATGACCGAGAGGGGCGATTTACTGAGAGTAGAGGTAGGTGTAGGAACTGGGTACACGTGGAGGTAGGGCTAGGGGTAGGGAATGGTTTAGGGTCAGGGGTAGAGGTAGGGGTAGGGTAGGTGTGGGCGGCGAAGGGTGAATAACAATGAAGGGGGTGTATACTTTATACAAATAAATCATTCTATTCTATTCTATCACTTCTTCTGTTTCTTTGTGAATTAAAATTAGTACGTCAATTCAATATCTTCAAGCTAGTAATATGTACGACAAGAATCCTAAATTTATTCTGTTTAGACTGCTGCAGAAACTTGTGAATCCAAATTGTATCTCTGTAACTATGTATAGGCCAATAAAATATGCTCATACCATAATAAAATTAATTGGAGGATATGAACGAACCCTTCTCCTGCTGCTGGAAGGAGGAGCGGCGTGATCCCGGCAGCGAGTGCGAGAAGTCCTTGCCGAGCTGGTACACCTCCACCTCCAGCGTCTCCGACTGCGAGGAGCCGCGCCGCGAGCCCCCAGCCCACGCGTGGTCCGGATGCAGGAGCGTGGCGCACTCCCCGATGCTGTCGACGTCGTCTGCGCGTCGCACCGCGTCATCAACACACATTTCATCGAGCATGAGAAAGTAATAATGCGACTGCTATAATCCACAGTCCGTTTAAATGAGTCGCCAGGATTCATTCTTACATTATCACAGGCTACTTCCATTATTCTCTGGTCAAACAGTACCGGTGGCTGTAACATAATAACTTCAGTTGTAGTTATAATCGTATATAGATGTGTGCTGTTGTTCATCTTAAAGGAGGCGTTTTTCTATTTATTGTAATAGATAATACATTTATGTAATTTCACAGTCATTCATAAAATTCTTCATCATTCATCGGAATGCCTAAAAGAACGTCGCGGTTTTGACCAAAGATCTGTGTTACAGTTTGTGGATTATTACTTATTAAAAGTAAATATGAGACCATATCATACCGACAGTCACTGCACACAAAATTCCAGCACATCGAACGCAGAAGACGCAGAGTGTAACGGATCGCAAGCGTGGTAAAGAGATTATACTCAGCCGTGGAAAGCGACATGCCGAGAAAGGAGACAGATACATATCCGAGTCTTCTTTGCTTCACGATTCAACTTCGCTCTCGGTTAGGTCGTCCATCGTTCGAGTACTGGAAGGCGCGCGAAACAAAGAAGACGCAAAGAAGTGGTTTAAGGAGGCGGCAGATGACACAATGACACAAATTGGGGGTTCACTTTGTTAGCGATCTTTTTTATAACAAGAGTTTCAATAGAGAGCTGATATACATTTTAAGGTGCTCCCATTAGACATTCATGATATGAGATCTGATCGAATGTTGACAGTTTGCAGTTGGACACTGACTAGGCTCGCAGCCGCGCCGGCGCCGGATGGCAAGGCACCGGAAGCCGGAGCCGTTCGGCGCGGCGCAAGCGACAGTCGACACACACACGGACATTGACACGGATGCGTGCAGACTCGTGCGTACGACAGTTAGATAAGGGTTGAAATACATAATGTGTTGCGATGAGTGGCGTTATAGGGCGCGTACAGACCGGAGGCAGAGCGCTGGGTGGCGAAGTCGCCGCGGCGCAGAGCGCGCGCGCCCGTCAGCGAGCCGCGCGGCGAAGCGCCGGCCGAGCGCGTGCCGCGCTCCTCCAGCGTCCACCACACCGCGCGGTCCTCCACGAACGCCTTCTCCAGCTCCAGCTGCGAGACAACACCACGCCCGCAACGTGGACACTCTTCATTTCAATATATTCATTCAATATGGAGAATTGCCTTGGTTGCCTTTGTATGTAATGCCAGAGGAGTACAGCGATTAAAGCCCCCAATTTTATAGTTTCACCCACAGGGCACAGGCTACGCTCGCCAGCTATTAAAAAAAGACGTCATTTAATTTCTGTATCAGTTGTATATCTCGCCCGCGACGCCACTCCGCCTCTAAACATATTCTCTCACTGCTCTGACCCCCCGTAAGACTGTTGCGATAGTAAATATACTATAACCATCTGCAGTAGTAATCATCAAAAGTAGTATCTTTTAATACAGAAAATAAAATAAAAAAATCAACCGTATTTCCTGATTTAAAAAAAAAAAATTAATTCAAGAATAATTTTATGAGGAGCAACCATACCGGAAAATCTGAAATAAAAAATGGGTGAATAGTGCCAGAGAAACAAAATTATTTACCCTAAAGCGAGACGAGGGTTCACTTACTGACGTACGATGAAAAAACGTTGTGTTAACATTTTTGAAAGTTGTCGAGGTTACCAGGATCTGATTGGTTAATCCTGATTCGGGGAGTCTTTTAGAAACGAAGGTGCGCACGAGCTGGACCGCGCCGCGAGGCAGTTGGCGAAGTCTTCTAGAAACGGGGGTGCGCACGAGCTAGTCCTCGTTGAGAGGTCAGGGGGAGGTGTCTTCTAGAAACGAAGGTGCGCAAGAGCTGGTCCTCGTTGAGAGGCCAGCATGAGAAGTCTTCAAGAACCGAAGGTGTGCACGAGCTGGACCGCGCTGCGATACCAGGAGTAGGAGTCTTCTAGAAAAGAAGGTGCGCAAGTGCTGGTCCTCGTTGAGAGGCCAGGAGGAGAAGTCTTCAAGAAACGAAGGTGAGCTGGACCGCGCTGAGAGGCCAGGAGAAGGAGTCTTCTAGAAACGGGGGTGCGCACGAGCTGGTCCTCGTTGAGTGGCCAGAAGGAGGAGTCTTCAATAAATGAAGGTGCGTACGAGCTGGTCTTCGTTGAGAGGCCAGGAGGAGAAGTCTTCAAGAAACGAAGGTGCGGACGAGCTGGACCGCGCTGCGAGGCCAGGAGGAGGAGTCTTCTAGAAACCAAGGTGCGCTAGAACTGGACCGCGTTGCGAGGCCAGGAGGAGAAGTCTTTAAGACGAAAAATGTGGTCAGGCTAGTATTAAGGCAATTTTCTTGAAACGCATCATGGGTCTCTTTCTACTGTACAGTACTACGTGTCATTAAAATCAGATTGTAACGGAAAGTGTGCTACTGACGGTGCATTCGCCGAGTAGTAGTGGGTCGACGCCCGGGCACGCGTCCCACAGCGTGAGCTCGAGCGCGCGTCCGGCGAGCAGGTCGGCCGTGAGTCCGCCGAACCCAAGCGTGGCATTCCACACGGGGCTGCACGACGCGGACGCGGGGTCAGTCTCCACGGGCGGGCAGCTCTCTCTGCGACAAATCATTTACAATGTAATGGCACGTACGTACAGGTCAACGACATAGGGCACAATTAAATTGGTTCGGGTATTTAGGTTATACTGAAAGTTTCTGGATTCTGATAAATAACACCAGATATAAATTTATTATACTTTTATTGTTTTTAGAAGTATATGCCCTCATAATTTATTCGCTGGAACGATTGTAATAAGCAGTTGGACTAGTCTTCCTTAGGGACTATTCAAGGGCTTCGTGGAACACATTCACCGTCGATTCATGGCTCGTAAAACGTGTAAAAAGTTTGTCTTTAATTTTAGGAAACAAAAAGAAGTCGCAAGGTACTAGGTCTGAGCAGTATGGCGGATGCTTCGTCAGTTCTACATTTAAAGCATTCAAATACGCTTCCGTTACCTTAGCGGAATGCGAGGACTCGTTATCGTGGTAAAGGATGACATTGCTTCGAGGACCCTTTTCTCGAACTTTGTCTAACACTCTGGGCAAGCAAGTGTTGACGTACCAATCTGCGTCACTGTCCTTTGGTGTTCAAACGATACTGTTGTGTAATGTCGTGATTTGCCGAAAAAAGACGCTTTGCCTAATAAAGCGCGAATTTGCTGACAAGTATTTTTTTCGTCAGTTTCAATCAATTGTCGTACGGTAACAATATTGGATTCTGAAGGGTTTTCTAATAGGGACGGGTCGATGTTCAAAAGGAATAAAACAAGCTGTGTGTGAGATATTAACGAATTTATTTTTTTGTTTGAAAGGCCCATGTATGCCATTTATGTGTGGAATATGACATCATTCAAATGCCCGCCTTGGCTTCTCACGGTGGCACGGACCCGAGAGATCCAATTCTGAATTACTTTGCCGCATAGATCCGGTTGAATTTGAGCTATGGCCAGGTTTATGTTCACTTTAAGAGCATCGATCGATTGCGGCCTATTGGCATAGACCTGCGAATTCAAAAATCCCCACAAGAAAAAGTCTAGCGGGGCCAAATCGCACGATCTTGGTGGCCAATTCACGTCACATCTGCGAGAGATAATCATACCCGCAAATCGTTCATTCAGAATGTCCTGTGTGGCGTTCGCTGTGTGGCACGTAGCGCCATAGCGTTCAATTCGGGCCAAAAAAAATTGTTATCATTGATCTGTAACGCTCACCGTTGACAGTAATGGCCTCGCCAACATCGTTTTAGAAAAAATACGGACCAATGATGCCACCGGCAGAAAATCCACAATAAATGGTAACTTTTTGTGGATGCATTGCCACTTGGTGAACCTCATGTGGGTTGACCTCGTCCTATATACGGAAATTTTGATTGTTAACATAGCCATTCATCCAAAAATGTGCCTCGTCGCTAAAAATAATTTTTCGGCCAAAATTGGGGGTTCTCTTCCAAAGGCTCCGAAGCCCAGGCAGCGAATAAACGGCGTTGTATATGGTCGTGTAACTTGACATGATGATTTGACATCAGTTACTGATTAATGAACAACTGATTTGACAGTTGCCGCCAAAACAACATGGCCGCCACAGCCTGTCAAAATCGACCCGTCCCTATTGGAAAACCCCTTATAACCGCAGTCGCCGGTCGACCTTCACGTACATCGTAATGGAGATGATCACGTCCAAGTCTCAATTATCCGAACCACGAATACACAGAGCTGCGATATGGGGCTTCATTACCAAATGCAAACTGAAGTCTCTGGCAACTCTCTTGTTGACTCAAGCCACAGCGTAAATCGTAAAAAATCAGTGAGCGGAAATTTTTACAATTAAATTCATTGAAATATCGACTCACAATTTTCTAAAGGACGCCACAATAAAAAAAAACAAATGATATTTAAAAAGTAACATGTTCCTAGAGAGTTCCCTTTTCGAATTCCTTATTTGCTTTGAATTTTTTTAATATTTGCTTTTTTTTATTGTAAGTGCTGGCCACTTCCAGATACATTCAGAATGCCCCACATATTTATGGGTGTAGTACAAAAATGATGACGCATTTGTGCAATCGAAAATGTTCCAAGCGATTTAATACAAAATTACATATTACATAATTTGTATGAATTATAGAATATTTATAGAATTGAATTCATATACACTAATTAGTGAACCAACTTTTAATATTTGTCATAGTTTTCTTAAATTTTTCATTATTTATTATTAAAATAAAACAGAAAGAATATCATGGTAATATTAAAACTAAAACGAACTAGTTATGTCCAGTATGGCAAAGAGTTCCGTCAAGAACAAATCACCGCCGGCTCTTCGCCGCCAGACTCTTCCCCACCAGCCCGGGGCTACGGGGCCAACTAATCGTTATAAAACTCGTCTCTCGACAAGTGATCGTAGAGAAAAAGTGTTCGTAAACAAAGTTGAGGTCATTAAAAATTATTACCCGCGATAAAATATAAAAAGTAATTTCATTAGAGAATTGTAAACTAATCTAACCTAACGTAACGTAACCTAACGCAACTTGACCTAACCTAACCAAATATAATCTAACCTAACCTATATTAAACTAATCTACCATAACCTAACCTAACCGTACCTTCTCGCCACTACACTATAGCGCATTATATTGGGTTAAAGCATTACATAAGTCTCATCTTGGCGTCAGGCTGGGCTGGCGATAATTTAACCCTGACGATGTTTCGGCCTGCGGCAGCTTATCCTCATGTAGAGTTGTCCCTGTGGCAAAGCGCGGCGACGATAGGGTGGCGGCGACGAATTGGGACATTCCCCTAAGAATTAAAGTTGACGAATATCATTCAATACCTAAGTAAATTATATATTTTGTACAAACACTGGAACAATTTACGTGATTAATGCCATATTTTTTGGAAAGGGTGAATTTTGAGTGTTATTATGAATTTTTTTTTTATAATAACTTTTATATAAACTTACAGGCTGAATATGGCATCCCATAACATGGTCATATAGTTGGAATGATTTTTCGTATAAGCGGTGTAAGCAAATAGCTGCATTAACTTATTTACGGTTTTATTAATTTATGAGATTTTAAACAATTGTGCTACTTTGATTGTGAAACCGTTTTCTTTGGCAGTATGTATTGAAAAAGAACTTCGTTTTCGAGGACTGGAAAAACTGTAAGCATCCTTGCTTATGTAAACTAGAGCATAGCTGCCATATTTAATAAATAACGATGCCGAAACCAAAGTGAACCGACATGGTCACAAATTTTGTGTCAGGTAGGTATTTCGACTAATGTCAAGGTAAGGTTTTGGATTTTAACTAAGACTTATAGTGCTCTTGCGGCAAAAAACATGGGCTCTTGTATGGTGTTCATTTAAACACGGTAATTTTTGAGTAATCACTATTTACTCCATGCACCTTACAATTGTGACACTTTTGTGTCACTTTTACATCACCAGTTGCACAATTTCTGTGTCACCACAATTTTACTACAATTTAAAATCGTCTTACATATGGTACTCTGATTGTAGAAAGTTTTTGAATTCCGAATATTATGTTCGCAACTCTACTACTTTCGCCGCCGTGTCTGTAGGAATCTGTACGTCCGCACACGCATTCATATATAAAGCAGAAGATCTGTAACTACCTATGTATGTATGTTGTATGCATGTATGTAACTACGAGTATGTAACGAAAATAAAATCTTCTTCTTTCTTTCTTCTATTTGCAGCCATTTTATTCGCCCTACTGATGGGTACAGCGCTGTTACCGGCGTAGACTCACTCGACGTGTCGAGGTCGAGGTGCGAGTGTGAAGCACATATAGATTTTGTGTAGACTTCACTATCTGTGTCACTGTCATTTCTAACTCACTCACTCGAGTGAGACGACGCCGATAAGGGCCCTGGTCATTCTCAATTACATGATATGAGAGGATTTTAGTCATACACTTCCACGATGGCCAGCCGGTTTGGAAGTGGGTTTTCTCCCGATGTTTTCCTTCACCGGAGTGTCACTGGCCATTTATCACAAATCTAAAGTAAACATTGTGCTCCCAGTGGGTATCGAACCCGTGCCACCCGCTTGAGAGGCGTGCTCTTGCCCGCTCGGCCAATCTGACACTCTATTGGACAGCTATTATATTACACTATTTACTAGGTATGTCCTAATTAATGTATATACATAATTACTTTATGGTAGGTAATTATGTATGTATAGTACAATGGGTAACATGTGGAGTAATTTAATAGAAGACTAACGAAAGAAATTTTTGGAGCACATGTGAGTGACAGAGCCGGGTAGGGTCGCCCTAGACGCACGTAGCTAGATCAGATCGATCAGGTTCTCAAAAAGGTAGCAAACGTACTGACTCAGTACGTTTGCTAAGCTCGTAGCTAGAGGACGTCTCCGTGACCATGAACACGACGCTCTGTTCGAAACGTCGTACAATCCGATAAAGTCGCCGCGAGAAGAGACGGAACTTTTCATTAAGTCGATATTGATGTGTTATTTGCAATAAAAAAATAAAAACATATATAAATAATACAATACCTATTTTTAATTGACTTCCTCATTAATGTAACCCAAACTTTCTAGTTTTGTGCTACAACTTTGCTTTACTTATTGTATCACTGTAGCGTAGATTGTAGTGTAACTTTTGTGTTACCATCGCATAACATTTTGTGTTTCTATTGTGTCACTTGCGTCAACATTTTGGAATTCACCCATATACACATGGATCAAATGATAAACCGGTTAGAACTGTCGATCCAGTTGCGAAGTATAACGATAGAATGCCTACAAATGTAGAAGTGATGATTCAGATGTATATACTGACAGTGATGGTAGCAGGCGTATCCTGGCGAAGGCCTCGGGCTCGTCGCCGTAGCCGAGCGCGTGGTCTCTGGGCGGCAGGTCGTCCGCCGCAAGCAGCGCCACCACCAACTTGCGCAGCTCGCTATCGAACCACACCTGCAGCTGCACCCGCGCCGACACCCGCTCCCGCTCCCGCTCGCGCTCTCGCTCCCGCGCGCCTGTCCCTCCGCCGCTCTGACCCTGCACACCCATGCCCACACTCAACGCGGCGCCCTCTCACTAATACTGTTAGCTACGTGCATCTACTTCCTCGTGCAATGCGACTTATGTATGGAACATAACGGCTGCTTGACTGGTTTTTATTTTTTTTATAGTGAACCGGCAGAGGTGGCTGTGCCCAGACTTCAGATAGAAGGTCAGACACAGCCAATAACGCCACTTCTTCGCCAGGCGCCATGCCAGCTGTAAGGCGGACTACAAGGACTTTGTCTAATTTATTGTACTAATATTAATTTAGCGGAAATGCAAGGCCACGTGCGCGCATACCATATCATGCATCGCATCGCAGGGGCGGCCTTCGAGAGACTCGACAAACATAGAAAGGCCAACGATAAATATAGATCGAAGGACTCTTCGCTATTGCGAATATCGAAATTGGCGGTTAAATATTCCATTTTCGGATGCAATAAACTAAACAGTAAACGGTAAAAATATTGAAGTAAAATGCAATCGGTACGATTGTGCATGCACCACGCTCAGTCTATGAATAGTGTCGGCCATATTCACGTACGCTCCGAGTAGGTATATATCTCATAACAGAAACATGAAAAGGACCTACGGTGCGATGCCAAAACACGTAATCACGCATACACTTCCACTGAACGGTCAAGGTGCCCTCGTAAATTTCAAAGTATTTAAATATTCATCCAAGTAGGTTATTGTTTAGTATAAAGTGGAACATGCTCCGACCTGAGGCATAACTAGTCAAATAAAAATAATGAAATCGTTCGGTCTCATCCGCCATGCACAAAGCAGTTGTCATGCTGGCTGGTGACGCGAATCGGTGTCGACGGTGACCGCGCCGCGCCGTGCGTCGCGTGCGCCGCTGGTAGGTGCGGCGCACGGCCGACTGCGGCGAGGTCACCGTCGCCGTTCCGCGCACGTCGTCGTCGCTCCAACCTCCGTCGCGGCCGTTCGCTAAGTTCGGGCGACGTACATTGCTTTACTGGTACGTTCTACTTCTTGCAGTGTCGTGCCTGTCGCAGTTCCATTCGAAGCGGTAAAAAATATCTATACTATAGTAAAAAACAACAAACGTTTACTTATTTTGGTCTATAAAAATCTATTTAGGTACCTAGGTACAGCACGAGTGACTTTAATGCTAAAATTCATTATCACCAATTATGTAACAACCAAATTATTCTACAACTATGCGTGTTTGACTTTTTACAATTACATTTTGAAGCAAAATTGTTACATTTTCTCCATACGTCGTTACAAAAAATACATATTATATAAAGCACATCATCAGGTTCACTAGCACACGCACATAATCACAAAAAACCAGAAAACATCCTAGGTGAGGTAAATCATGACAAGTGTCGTACGGACCGAACTTCGTTCAAACATTGTGCATAACTCGAGCGACACTGTTGCAAAACCGATGCGACCCTCTGTGCCATTCCATGCAAAACGCCAAACCGCGGCTCGGAAACATACGAAACAGAGCGCTACACAAAACGACATCGGTTAATATTTACAAAAGAGCGGGGGTGGTGAGGGACGCGTGCTCACGGTGCGAGCAAGAGCTGAGTCTATTTCGGGCTACGCAAGCGACGGATCGTCGCCGACACCCGACCGCCTGTCGCTCAAGGTGTTCGTCGATCGTCGACGTCGACGCACGCACGTGCAGCGCATACTGAAGCTCACGAGACCGTGACTAGGGGGGATGGGGCCGCCGGCCGGAGTCCGCGGCGCGCTACGCTAACGCAATGCGGGATGGGAACCGGGCTCGGGCTGCGGCAGGCGTGTGCGCCGGATGCGGGCTGGACAACACATGGCATGGCGGCTACGTACAGTGGCACTCCTTCCCTCACCTGCTGCTGTGTCGTCGCACCTTCGTCGCGTGCCATACAGCTTCTTCGGTGAGCCTCACGCCTCTCATTATTATAGGTACGCAAGTACATCTTCTTTGCGAGTGTCGAAGGGTATGACTCGAATTTGAACGTGTTTATGAAGTTCTAGCCGGCAGTGATGCAGTGCAGGTGTGCGTCGGTGTCTTGCCGGGGTAACGAGGTAAAGCGAATTCTACTAGACACTATGAGATCTAATCGACTCTGAGCAGTCTCGCGTGAGCTACAGCACTCGAAGGCCACGCTGTCGGTGGAGCGAGCGAGCGCGAGGCGCCTAGTCGCAAGCTACGATAGTGACATTCACAGCGCAAGGTTCAGGCGGCAAAGTCTAACACTTACGGAGTTTGAGAACTCGCAACATAGTAATTGGATCAGTTTGCGGTCGTGGAGGCGAGCTGATAACGGACGGAAAGCGGTCGGGTGATATGAAAAATAAAAATCTGAAAATAAGTAGGTACTCAGCATTGTTTCACACGATTCTCTTAAACGATATCATATAAACGTCAACACATTGTATATTCGAGTTTAGAATAAAAATAAAGTTAACATTTAGTTGTAAACGAACATTAGGTAATAGTTTCTCTCTAGTTACAAGGATAACAAAATATTATCTAAATTAGATCGAGATAACAACATGCCCCTCTTAAGATTACATAGTATTACATGGAAGATGCGTCGAATGGTAGGTGTTGTAAATATATCACAGCAAGAACAATGGAGGTGACGGGATAGAGTCGCCGACTCTGCGCTACACTGTAAGTACACATATAAACTCGTAGTGAGTAGGTATACGCGCCCTAGCGCGACGCCACGCTGGAGACAGAAGCGGGCTTCCTCATACGACAGGCACACGAGTACATTACATACGAAGTACACTCATCTGATTACACTATCGCCGCTATACGAGTAGACAGGTTCGAGGAGACACTGCCCGAATCACACGCGAACTACTCGGTCAATTTCGATATAATAATTTAAGTTGTGCCTGGAGTGGTCACGATTTTATAGACATATGAAATTGTATTCTCTATGATCCAGCCAAAAATGTCGGCTGCTCCGGGTGTCGTGTGTGTGTGTATTACTGACAGCGCGTCGTTTGCGTCGCGTGCGCCAGGGCGATGATTATCAAAGTGTTGGCTATGGTATCTCTGAGAGAGAAGAGCACCTCACTCACTCACACTCGCCTTCAAGCCTATGCGTGCGAGTGGGGCACTATCGTGTGGACGGGACTAGGGGCGCCCCTTCACTCTAGCACCGTACTCGCACGCATAGGCTTGACGGCGAGTGTGAGTAAGCGCGTTGTTTTTCTGTCTCAGTGATACCACAGCGACCACTTTGATAATATTGACCTATGTAGGTCGCCCGACACGCGCGGCGCACGAACTACTCGGCGCGGAGGTGCGACGCGGTCCTGAGTCGCGCTCCCACCACTATTGTCAGCGTGTTGTTATTGTCACTATGCGTAGACCGATAGCAGCATGTAGTCTAACTCTGTCTTTGGTCAGAAGCCTGGAAGTGCAAGGCATGGCAACGTCGTACAGAAGCCTAAATTGTATGGGATTGCGACGTTGCCACATTTGAGTCAACATGGCAACGTCGTTTTTCCATACAATTTCGGCCTACCTGCGACGTTGCCATGCCGTCCACTTCCAGGCTTGGAAACAAATACAGAGATAGACTATAGGGGCCATGGTAGACCTGAACGTCGTTGCTCCCTATATACTTCCGACACTGTTCCTTCTACTTATGTAAATACTTAACAACAGTACATAAACTAAAAGTAATACAGTCCCGTAGACGACTGGACATTAGAGAAGGACAGAGCAGAAATACGTATATTTCACACAATGCATCGATGTAATATATAAACTTAATATTGACGGTTCGAAAGGCGCAAGAAGCTTGTATGTAGACGGCTTGAGATCGATATGTCGGCACTAGTCCTTCCGCAGCATAGAGTGTAGGGTCTGCGTTAGAGCGGAACGATGGCAACACACAGGTTGGATACAAAGTAAGCCTATGGATTTATACCGGGGTTTTCGGCAGTTTCCTTCGCGTCGGCGAAGACGGCGATTTGTCGCTTTCCGGTTCTGTGAAGAGAAATCAAATAAACAATTGAGCTACTAGTTTATCCAATTATAAATTCATTTGCACTTAAAACAGACTGATAAGTACTCAATAATGATGCGGAGTAAGATACGATATTATTATAATTATCTCCAAAAAGAGTCTTTAAATGTACGACATATTACCCGCAATTATGGAAAATATTGAATGACAGTTATGCCGGCAAGAGCATTGCGTTAAAACGAATCACTTACATTCAATCAGGGAGCAGTGAAAAATAAAGAGACAGAATGAGAGAAACTTTCAAAGACCAAAAAAAAAGAAAGATAAGTAGGCACAGGCGACTGAGAAGGCATCCACCGAATATTTTACCTTTTTTCGTTTGAGCAACGAAAAAAACTTCGAGAACTACGAGATTTGGCACAGACTTATATTAAAGTTTTCGTGTAAAATGTGTTCTTATACAAAGTTTTCCGGTTAAAGAATCAAACACTATCCAGCTCCGGGCTGATTTTTCTAATTCCACTGAAGGAAGATGGTTCAGAAGAAGTCATTCCGGTAAACACGCCTTGAAAAATAACTGTGTTCCCAGTTGTCTAACTCATTAGTCTTACTCCTCAGAGCAAGGTGAGTGAGCCTCGTGAGGGCTCCAGTTGCTAACGCAGGTTACCTGCAACACAATTTACGCGCCTCTTTTCCATATCTATCATCCCCAATGCCGACCTAGACCCCTGACCCCCCGTTCGCCCCGCTCCTGAGCATCACGTCCTGCCATGGGAACCTCTTTTCACTTTTTAAAAGGCCGCCATCATTCAGTAAGTCAGTGATGAGGGTATATCTTATACTAGATTCTTAGGCGTGTCAGATTAGTCGAGCGGGCACGAGCACGCCTCTCAAGCGGGAGGTGCGGGTTCGATACCCACTGGGAGCACAATATTTATAACTTTAGAAT
>WYDE02229179.1:0-14773 GCA_009867175.2 Adela reaumurella
TGTAAAATAACATTAATCACACCCCATGTCACCGTACTACGCAGTATTCTAAGGAGAAAACAAAATATGCAAATATTCATTGGATGGAGACAGTGGAACAATGGATGGGGACGGGTGGGACAATGGTTGGCAACGGGTGGGACAATGGTTGGCGGCTGGGACAATGGACGAGGACGAAATTTATGGTGTATGAGAGAGATGGTGAAGTCACTGAGTGGGATGTAAGAATAGGAGATGAAAAGCTGGAATAAGTGAATGAGTTTCTGTACCTGGGATGTGTATTAACGAGAGATGAAAAGTATGATAAAGATGTTGAAAGGCGAGTGATCATGTAAAACAGTGTTGCTAATGTAAAATAACATTAATCACACCCCATGTCACCGTACTACGCAGTATTCTAAGGAGAAAACAAAATATGCAAATATTTTATAGTTGTAATTAAAAAAAATTCCTTCATAATTTTTTAATGTGGTGTACAGGCGACAATTTAAACCTAGAAATGAAGTAATTATCGTATTTTTTTTATGGTGGGATCGTATTTTGTGAAATGATGATCCATTATCAAGTCAATCACAAATTGTGAAGAATTATTTTCCATGTAATTAACACACCGGCATGTGCCTTGCAGTGGTTCGAGCAGTGCAGAGAGGGCGCCAACGTTCGGCGCTGCGCCGGGAGCGCCCTTGTTCACCGCACCGCTGCCACCTCCAAACCCCAACCCCTTCTCCGCCGAGTCTCTCTTCCAGACCAGTCAGTATCTTCGCCAAATACAATTCGTAGCGCAAGCTCTCTTCTACCACTACTAAAACAATATTAGTATTACTATTTTTTTTTGTATTGAATTCGGCACGAGGGCTACTATGGCTACATCACCTAATGCACCAGTTTTTTGGTATCAGTAATGTCAGCCTAATACACCTTGGTGAATTAGGTAGGTGCCATGTCAGCGCTTCCCTTAAATCGAGCTGAAATAAGCATCAGTTAAATTAGAAATGGACACACCGGTTGTTCTGATCGCTCATCAAATAAATAAATAAATAATTGCTTGAGCTATCGAAGCTCATGCCGATTTTAAATGTTTCTTTCGTCTATAGATGCGTAGGACTCTGTGTGGATTGAAAATAGCACCAACTGAATCTTAAGACAGTTAATGTGCATGTAAATGTGCAGGTCCGTCGGCAGACCTACTGCGCCGGGAGCTGGACAGCCGGTTTCTGGCGGCGGCGGGTGGCGCGTTCAGTGTGCGCACCGAGATGCACCACCACCAGCATCAGCACACCCACGTGCACCAGCACCCGCCCCCGCCCACCGTTCACCACCCGCCCCCGCCACCCGTACACCACCCGCCGGGCGTCTTCCTGCCGCCTCATCTACCGCCCACGGTCAGTTGCATCACACACTATACATCAACTATACATATAGCTCTAGGTGGGAGTAATGCCTTGTACAACCTGGTGATCATGCCCTCATTGGGACTATATCACCAATCGCAGGGGAAAAGCAAAGATTAACCCCTGTTTGAGTTTGTCTTCTATTTCTAACTGCATTTTTAACCTGAAGATGTTTTACACTCAGGATTCTTTATATCCTCATTTTGATGCTTATCATCTCGAAACACCTTCCATCTTATCCATAATGTGTGCCGTGTGTGTCTTCGGCTAGTCCCATTATGTGAAGATGTCTTAGTATGCAGTTATAGGTTATGAGTTGGCTTTCTTAAGAAGATATGGAGACCTATAACTTTTAATACAGCAATAACTTTCTAATTTAGATGGTAAACATTTTTAACATCGAAAAAGTTTGCACTTCAGCCTGCCAGACGACTGAATGCGTCCATTAAACCATTTTTATACCATTATTTAAGGTCTTCATTTTACTTTTGAGCTGAACAGCTTTTGAGGTAGGAATTTTTAAACTTTTCAAAGTGTTGCCATTTCTGAACGCAACGGCGTCCAGTTCCCAGACCAACATGTTCTTGATGCGGAAAAAATAAGGAACACAACCAGCATAATAATTTTCATTATAAAATCACGTGTTTTTTTCACTGCCTCCCAGTCTATAAGATCAAATGATCCAGGGTTCCAAATTGTTAAATCTACAGACTAATAAGCAAGGAAGTTTGGGGTAACATCGATACATTTAACTAGAAAAACCAAAACAACTGATAGTAAAAGAAAGTACGGTCAATGGGCCATTCCGTAGTTGATCTGTGAAAGTGAAAGAAAGAACGGTCGATGGACCATTCCCAAATAACTTTAACCCTAAATTCTTATATAAATGTAATTCACTTATGCGGACAGTAGATTGAGTCACCAGAAACAAGGGGATAAAGCCGATCGCGATCAGTGACTTTAACCTTTCCACCCCTGTTTATCGACATCAAACTACGAAATCAGAAAAATGTATTATCATCAAATTCAACTCAACTCAATCAAATTTTGTTGGGTGGGTGAGGTGCGTCAGAAATACTCTGTTCATAGAAAACCCAAAAGAAATTACAAACTATTTGCGCTATTTGTGATGCCTAATTTGTTCTCGGAGCTACTAGGAGAGGCTGTTTACAAATGTTGTTGAGATCGAACCATGGGACCTCCTGCACGGACGAACAGAGCCCAGTCAAGCAAACGAATATATCTTACCCATAACATACCGTACCATAACATAATTACTGAGTAATATGGGGAATGGGACAAAAGTATTATTATTGAATGACTAAAATGTGATTTGAAACATTGCCGGGAACAACCCTGGAGTTGTACCTTTTTCATCAGTACAGTTTTGGATGTTTCAGTTCAAGGACGTGAAGATGGCGTCGTTGTACCGGCACGGACTCGGGCTGGGCTACCCGTACTCGTCGGGACTGCTACACCCGGGCCTCTCCCCCTCTACGCCGTTTATGCCGCCTACTTTTGCACCTAAGGTGAGTATAGAAACACTGACATCAGCCTACTTGCAAACTAAGTCAGCAAGCAATTATCTCAGTGCAAAACTCCTTGTTTTGACTTCTGTCGCGAATAATTGTACATTAAATTATATTCTAGAATGCAAATAAATTGCTGGCTTAGCTGGCGGGGGGGCAACCATAGTTTCAATAGATATAATCATTCATATCGGTGTCATCTCCATCTGATCATTCTTCGATCGATCCATTACAGCACCTGTTTTGTAGTTTCTCGTAAAATGGAATTTCTTTTCTTTTCTCTAGCTGTTAATTTTGGTCTTATTTTCTGTCAACCAACTTTTGTGAATGTGCTTGACGGCAGCTCTCCTTGTAAAATACTTTTAATGGGGCCATCTACTTGTTAATAATTTGCTAATGTTGATGAAAACTAAAGCTTTAAAGTCAATGCTTACACGTCGGCAATTTTTTTTTTGGGAAGATATTATATTTTTCTCCTAGATATTTCCATAATTCTCCTCTCGTAATAAGTACTGACTTGACAACTAAGATTTTAATATACAAAGTGGCACTGAGTATTTTTTGAGATAAAAATACATTACGCGTCTAATCTTCACGAGGGCGAGAGTTCAGTCAAGTGTATCCCACCAATCTCTAATCCTGTAGATCGGCAAAAAAGTGTTAAATGAATGTAATATGTAAAGTCGTCACTGAAGTTGTTTTGCTGAATAGTGTTACATGCCCGTTCGCTTTATTCGTTTTCTCAAAGTCTGAACAACTAGAACTGAACAGCCTCAAGCGTATTGTCCTTACGCCTGCGGATATTTTACTTGCGCAAAAGTTTACCGTATCCCACTATGAAAGTGTTGTATTAAGAAATTCTAGTGGTTAGAAAAAATATTGTCATGTTGCCATACAAAGTTTTTAAGACCAGCTGAATTTCAAGTACATTTCAGAAATCCAAGTGGTCTTGATATGGCCACATTCCATCACTTGTGGTTAAAAAAGGAGTCAAACAAAAAAATAAAAAAAATAAAAATTTACCTGGAAAAATACATTTTTAATTTTTTTTTTAAATGTTTGACTTATCACATTGTATGGTTCCGATCATTTGCAATTTTCAAGACTATTTCTTATCTGAACACTAGAAATTAATATGCAACAATTTCATAAGTGGGAATCTGTAAACATTTGCGTAAGTTAAATGTCCACAGGCAGGCGTAAGGACTAGTAAGACTAATATTCTCTAAATCCTCTCGAATATTCTTAAAAGTCTTCTCAAACATTTCAGCGGTGTCGAAACGGCCGATGCAGACTCTCTTTTTAGCCGATCTCGTCCACTGAGCTTGTTTGCGTCGGTGTTGTGTTTGGTCGCTTGTATTAATCGTTGTCCGTCCTCAGCCGATAGTGGCGGCCGGGATGGAAGCCAAGCCGCCGAGACCGCCTGCCGCGGTACGTTCACGCTTCTTACTCTCTTGTTCTTCGCTTCTCTGCGGCTCTGTGAAGCTAGCGACCGATTACCACAACTAATAGTTTTTACACCTGATAGTGTGTAGCGACGGCTACTGCAGATTGAACTTTTTTTTTTCTTCTATTTGGTCAAATTCTGTTTGAGGTTCCATTTGGTCTAAAATTATGGTGTACATCAGGAAATAATAAAAGATCGAGGGAACGATTTTAAAATTATAGTAAAGTTCAGAAGTACATTACATTACAGGCAAGAAATAAATGGAAGCTAACTTCACAGGGCTCACAGTTAAGTGGCATGCATTATAACATAATTCCTTTCTCACTTTCACAATTCGTACATACATCATCATCGTAACTCTTAGAAGCATTATACTAACATTTACGCTTGTGTACATAATTTTATAGAGCAATAGATATGAAAATTTGTATATATAAAATTTATTTTTCTAACACCCGTGACCCCTCATTTATTGAGATAATCGACGGTCCACTGTATTTTGACTTTTATGTAAAGGGATGCTCAAGAACGATAATTAATGAAAAAAAATATGTTTACCATAATGCTAGAACCAAGAATTTCCAACTTGATTTAGATAATATCAGCCGAGGCTGCCTGTCTAAAATAAATATATAAATATTTTTAATGTAATCCGTTTGTCCAGTTGTTTCTATATAACTTTTTTTGTGCAAGTCAAAAATATTTTTCCAATTCATAAACATTCATACATAATGCTTATTTTGACGTTTCATGAGAAGTCTGAAATTTTTTCAATCATCAGTATGGTGAATGATGTAGTATCAGTTCTATATCCGTACCGGCCAGAAGAGCACGTGAATTATTTCAGTGAAAGGAAATATTTGAGAAAACCTTAAGTACATTGTGCACTTTGCAAGTTTGTATACAAGTTTGTCTGGAAGTAATCTCGCATAGCTCCCAAGCTTAATACGATACGATGGTCTTATTTTGAATACCTGAAAATTGCCACATTTATTGACGCCGGAGGTATGACACCTACAGAAGACTGGCAAGTGGAACGCGATGCACGTGCGTATCGCCTGGGAGATATACAACCACCAGCAGAAAGGCGGGCCGGGAGGCCCCGGTGTGGGAGCGGGCGGAGTGGGCGCGGGACCGGGCCCACCCCAGGCGGTGGACAAGGACAAGCTGCGGGCCAGCTCGTTTCCGCCGCCGCCGGTGTCGGCCGCGCACGCGCCACCCCCGCTGTCGCACGCGCCGCCGCACCACCTGTACAGGTCACCGTACGACCACCTGCCGCCCTCGCCATACCTGGCGCATCACCCTCATCTAGGTGACCACCTCTTTGCTTTCCTACTATTCATAATCCCAGACCACTTTTACTCCATGTAATTCTCACTTATAATACTCATCTGATAATAAAAAAGATTAAAAGTGACTAAGTGAACTAAAACCCAATAAGTGAAAAAAATATAAATACATTAATGAAATATGGACTTGATTTAGATACATCAGCTCAGGCTGCTTCTCTAAAATAAAATAATTAAATAAATAATTTCGCACACTGATTACCGCCGGACCCTGGAGGGTCCAATTCGGCGCGTTGGCGAAAGTCACAATGCGCGCGCACGAATGTTTAGGTACATTTTTGCATGCAGTGATCGGCCAAGTGATGGAGTATGCTATTAAATGGAAGATTTTGTATTTAGTGATTTCATCGTAGTAACTATTATTAATCTATTAGTAATATAAGTCCTCATGGGAAGCGCCATTATTTTTCATCACTTGTCATTTCTGTTTATAGCAAAATATGGAATCTTCACCTTTGTCTAGGCGGACTCTTTTAACGCGTGTAGGAACGCCACCTTTGACTATTTGATAATGTACCCCAATATAACTAGACCAGTGTGTAAGGGCTAGATGGAATCTACTGCAAAATATAAAATAATTATTTGTCTACCGATCGCACGCTTCTTCTTGTAAAATTTCTATTTATTGTAAAGTCTGGGTTGCGGACAGTGTTGCCGTTTTAGTGACTTTGTCACTAGATCTAGTGACTTTTTGACGTCTTTGGTGACATTTTTTAAAGAATAAGTCACTAAAAAAAATCTAGTGACTTTTAGTAGGTTTAGACTTTTAATCGATTTCACTGTTAAATTAGCAAAAGAAATACAAAACCGCTTGCCCAGAAATTACACAGCCCTGCAAAAAATGACACAGTGAAGTGTAAAAAATACTTTAAAACAAATAAAGGACACTTCAATAGTTGGTCTTGCTGTCGAGCTTGGCTTTGATGAGGACAAAACTGAAAAAATATTACAGCAAAGGCGTCAATTTTGTTAAATGTGACTTACACATAAATGGACCTACGGTACACTTTTGGGCTCAAGTGAGGAGATACAAAAATGCTGCAGGTATTAACACATACCAAGAATTATCAGATTTTGCCGTTGCAGTTCTTTGGCTGCCTCACTCAAACGCAGAGATTGAGCGAATTTTCAGTACAATTAACATTGTAAAAACTAAACTACGAAATATGCTAGCCAACATAACTCTCAATTCGATACTTTTAATAAGAAACCAACTAAAAAATTTGAAAGAAACCTGCCACACATACATTATACCTCCAGAAGTCCTGTCAAAAATTACGAAAACTACAAGAACCGTAAATAGAGAAACAGAATCAACAGCTACAACTTCCACAGAACCTTCCTGACCTTCCCTGTGCCGGACGAACATGATACAGAAATCATTCAATTATTGGAATTTTAAATTATGTAAGTAGAAACATTGAATGAATAAATCATTGATTTTTCACATTTTCACATGGAGCTCTGATAAAAATATTTAGTGACTTCTAGTGACTCTTTGAAGTAATTTTTTCCCGAATTCTAGTGACTTTTTGGCAATAGTTTGGTGACTTATTTTTTTCCTAAGCGGCAACACTGCCCTGCTTGCTGTCAAAGTCAGCCGTAACCGCGCAAGCAAGCGGAGTGCTCGTTCGTTTGCTGACTGTCTGCCTCCTACACTCTTCTTTCACTTCAATCCATCCATTGATTCTTTTTTCCATCCTTTGCATTCTCAGACGATTGTTTGTTGTGAATAAGACGCGCTAGTGGAGATGTGGACCCTGTAACTGATCGACAGTTCAGTAACTGGTGGTGCTTTCTTGTGGACCTTGTGAGTGAAAACACAGTCACCATGGTGCAGGAGTACCAGTCACCGATGCGGGTATACAAGTACCCTTTCGAAATGGTCATGGCGGTGAGTGTTACGGTGCCTTTATTTTATTCTTCGTTTCTTTCACGATTTTCTCATGGAAACCTTTTCTTTTTATTAGCAGTGTTGTTGCATTTTCGTGTCTGCATTTTCTTCACAGCTGTTTATTGTTACCTAAATTATTTGTAGGTATACAATAAACAATCATTACTTGCTTCGTCAATAGTATTTTAGGTACCTAGGCAAAGTTTTGTATCTCTTTGAAGAATCATTTTGTATTGAAAATTAGTAAACGACCTACACAGGTAGGTACTCAAAGGCTTGAACCAGGGACTGAAAACGGTACAGAAAAACGTATGAAGAACCGGAATTTGGTTTCATTTCCTGGCTAGACACACATAGCTTTTACACAGATGTCGGCAATTAATTCCTGCCATTCCGGATATTTTTATATTTTTTTACAGAGTTTGAAAAAAAAACACATAAATGGACCGCAGGGTAATTTGTATTTCTTAACCCTTTGAATCCCAGAATTTTATAAATTTTAGTAGTCCCTTGGCTCCCAGGCATTTTGCGCGCGCGTGGCCTTGAGCGCTTGCCTTGACCTCAAATATTTCGTACAAATAATATCAATATCAATAATTTTTATTTTCAATAATGGTAATGAAATTATTTAGAAATCAATGTTAAAGGAGTGAGGGCTTAATTATTTAGAAGAACCAGATATTTTAGTTATAACGAAAAAGTTTGAAATCTATTTCTTCTAGAAATTTTCAACATACATTTACTCGTAGGGACGCACACTTTTAGAAAGGTTACAAGTGTAATATACGTTTTCTTTATAGAAATCGGCGAAATCTGGAGTTCATATTATTATGAACTTAAAAAAATCTCAGTGATGTGACCGTATTAACAAAGTCCATGCCTCTGAAATGCGCTATTAATAGAACTGTTTGAGTAGCCCAAGGATTATTCGGGAGTGCACGAAGTAAGAAAATACACTGGCGATTCTAAAATAGGGTCGGGGACAGGGGCTGCCGCCCTCTCACTTGAACTCAATATTTAACAGATCTATCACCCAAGGTAAAACAACTCCATATTCCAAGCAGCGTGTGTGGGCATCATTGAAGCAGCAGCTGCAGTAAAAAGCAGGGAGTAATTGGATTTTAGTATCAGGATTCTCTCAGACAGCACTGCAGTACTACAAGCTTTAAAGAAACATACGCTTAACTCTGACCTGATACAAAAATGCCATGCTACCCTGAAAGAAATATCGCCCAGAAATAATGTAACCGTACAGTGGATCAAGGGTCACTGTGGCTCCTACGGCAATGACTCAGCGAGGCTCCAGCGAATGTCCCATCATCGGTTCAGAACCCTGTGTACCCAACCCTTTCAGTGAGTACAAGTCCTGGTTCAGACGCCGAACGACCTTTGCTCACTAGAACAGGTGGGGGAACACCGAAGAGCACCGATAACACATAATAGATAATCGAGGGCAGCCTATCCAAGATTGAATAAACGACTCACGAAGCGGTTGCTCCAAATGAAAAAAAATAATCTTTAAGGGTGGTGGTGGGACTTTTAACTGGACACTGCCCTTTTTACAAACACTAATTTACTTTAGGTGCAACTTGCAGCTTGCATGGAAGCAGACAAAACGGCCGCCCACGTGATCCTGGAATGTCAAGAGGTGGCGAACAAACAACTCGCGATCCTGAACACCACAGGATCGCCCCACGACACGTGGAAAAATACCAACAGGCTGCTGCACTTCATGCTAGAGCTTGGCTTGCTGATGTGAGCCACATAGTCAAATGCTACGTATAACGGAAACAACGTCTCAGTGCAGAAACCGCAGTCAATAACAACAACAATAGTCTTTCTCTAACCTTGTCGCTATATATTCTTTTACTCCCAATTTTTCTCTTACACACTTCGCTTCTGCCAAAAAAACAAGATTCACTACCATTAAATACGTTTGGGGTTCAGAACTTTATTATGAATATTAATTCATGTACTGGAATAACTCACCTGACTTTTCAGGATATAATTGAAATCCCTATGTACGTTATTGCCTTTAATCACTCGCTTTTAAAATATCTGTCGTACATTTCGTCCCTTGTGTGTGATCACACTTCCCGGGTACACAGACTCATTCACTCTTGTTCCAGCTTTTCGTCTCCTATTCTTAGGGTAGGGTAGTAACACTCTTTAGGGTTAAGTCCGCCTTTGCACTTCCTTGTCTACTCTTATCCTGTTTTCCATCTGTAATTTTCTTGTGTGCAATAAAGTATTCATTCATTCATTCTTATCCCCTCTACCGCTCGGCTGGGCACGCCGCGGCCCGGCCGGGTGTCACCCTGCTACCTTCCCTCATATCTCAGTAGTTGGAACACAATTTCTTTGAAATTTTGTTTGTAGTGAGAGACGCTCTCTAGATATATACGCTCTATAGCTCACTGGATGTACCATGATTAATTTACCAACATTTCAAAAACTTTTGCCACCGTTTCACACCTGTCAATCCTGTATTTTTACCTTACCTTTTTTACCATTACTTGCCTACATCCATACTTATATTACATTTTGCTATATTACCGTGTTGTCTACTGAAGCAAGCAGACGAAGACTGCGGTTTCGAAGTTGCCGACCGGTCTTACTAGTTTGTAAGGAAAATATGTCACAGTGTTAGAATGATATGCACGTGGAAGGTTACGATTTTTCCTGTTTAGGAATGATTTTGATGGTACTAAGTGATGTATCCGGTTAGATAGAAAATAATTCTAGTCGGTCTATCGACGCTTTTGTTCCTCTGCTGGGAATACGGCTCTCCATTCACACGGAATTCAGCGATACAGATCCAATAATCTTGCATCTCTTCCCATGCATGTCGTAAAAGACGACTAAGGGATAAGGACAAGATGCCGTGCTAAAGAGCGACAAGCTCGCCACCTCTCACCTTGGCACGGTACTTCTACCAAAGTCATGCAGTAGGCAGTAAGTGGGTTTTCGTGTCTTACATGCTGCTTGATATCTTGTCCGAATACCTTGCGATATGTGGTGGTCGGTGTTGAGCTGTAATTTTCCGGAGTTCTTGCAGCACAACACTGATTGCTCTGCTTACCCCGATTTTCGGGATTCAGCGTGAGTGATATGTATTTATGTATGTATGGTAATATTACCACAGAATAGGTAATTATTACTAGAACCTATTTGTCCATCATAGCATTATCTGTCCCTCACAATTCTCCGAATACCCATGAGCGTATAGGTGCTTACCCGAGCGCCGTCGTCGTATGACGCGTTTTAGAATGAGACTATACGAGCCGTTATTTTATTACTGCGTAATATGGGAAGGGTAATAATTAGGAGCATTTCTGCATTATACTCAGCGCGCTGTGCGATGGAAAAGCTGCCCCCGAGGCAAAACCAGATCCTGGCGCCCCTATACCAGCGCAAAAAGGCGCCCCACGTTTTTGGCGCCCATTTGGTTTAGGTACCCGCGGCGAGCACCCATTTCGCCCTCCCCCCCTCTCCGTCGCACGGCTCTGTCTATGTATAAGCCTCAGTAGCTCGGTGGTGTGATGCCTCGGCATTCGTTTATCGAGGTCGTAGATGGTTTGTGATGTATGACCGTCCGGCCGTTGATGCTGGCCGTGGTTCAGATTTCATTACTGTAGTTCCCTCCCCTCCCCCTCCTCATAGGCAGTGTTTAAACCGTCCGGATTGTTACAACCACACTGAATCGGCTATAAAAATAGTTAGTATTTTCCGTTCCGTTCAGTTCGCTTAGGGGAAAACGCTGTCATGTCAGTGCTTATCCCCTAATCGAGCCTTACATAATCCACTAAGGTGTATTAGACTGGCATCACTGCTGCAGTGGGCCCTTGTAGCCATTCACGTCAGTTTCCATTAAAAACGTAAATAAAATAGTAAAATATGTACTAAGTATGTCCTTCTCGCTGAAACCAGACTAAATAATTACAAGAGACGATTACTGTCACTTTTCATTTACCGTGTTGGATATATAAAGCACATTCGTTTTTTTTTAAGGAAACTGACCGGATGGCTACATCTCCTAATGTACGAGTTTATTTGGTACCAGTAATGTCAGCCTAATACACCTTGGTGAATTAGGGAGGTGCCATGTCAGCGCTTCTCGGCGCACATTAAGTAAACCGAAATTATAAAATGTGGAAATAATTTTTAGCATACAAGAAATTCAAAAACAAAAACAAGTTAACTGCAATATTGAGGAATATTACAATATTACTAATAACAACTTTGAAGGTATATTTAACATGTTAGATATTTGTTTGTTTGTTAGATATTAAATTTGCAGACAAAACATGTAAACGCATGTGAATTTTTTTCAGAGTGGCGAATTTCAGGTGTTATAAAATCCAATGAGAATAGGTAGGTCTTTACAAATATATAACCTACCTACTAAAGTTTAATATAAATGTTATTCTAGAAAATATTAAGTCGAAGTATAGTAAGACCTATATAAGCAAGTACCTAGCCGTACAAAGCCGTAAAAACAAGAACTGTAAGAAGATATATTTTTATATTGCACCGTGGTCCATTATGCTGTACACCACCACTACGTATAGAACATATTTCTTCTATAGGTAATGTAATGCACAATTTTCGGATTTTTTCCTTTACTAGTGCTGTGAGGTGATCGAGACCTTGCTATTTGCCAAATTATTTCTTGATTCTAAGTCAATGAGAAGTGCCCTTAAATGGTCGTGCCTTTAGATTTCGTTGACTTAGAAGCTTGCATTTTTGACACCTCCTTACCTTACCTAAGTTAAGCACTGCCGAGCGCGGTCAGGTCTTTTATGGGTGACCGCTTGACCGTTGACGCTTGTCGTGGTTCGGATTCCACGTTAAACTTAAGTCCCTTCCCTCTCGTAACATGGTGTTAGCGTTAAACCCGACCGGGTCGGTACCACCGCACTTAATGAAGGTCGGTTGAAGCGGCTATGAAACATAGTTCGTATTTTCCGGTCAGTTCAGTGTAGCCGGCTGGAATTGAGCATTCTACCTACCTACATTCACAAAGGTGTTTAGGCTGACATCACAGGTACCAGAAAAAAACTGGTGCTTTAGGTGATGTAGCCTAATGTGTCAGTTACAATAAAAAAAAAACTTCGGGTACTGTGTAGACGTTAGTATCAAAATGAGATAAAAAAAAAATATTCAGCATTACCAACACCACCACGGAACCATTATAGAACGTGGATATTCCTGGTGTCATATTGTTGGAACGAACTATTGAAATTGTGATATAAGTTTCAACTTAATAGCTCTACCCGTACCTGAGAAAAAGGCTCTTGACAGGAAGACGGACTGATGGACGAACAATAATGTGATCCTATATGGGTTCCGTTTTACTTCCTTTTGAGTTACGGACCCCTAAAAATTAGTAAGCTTTCGATTGTAGACAAAAGAAATCGAAATTGAAACATATTTCACTTTTGTACCCGCTCTTCCGTAACCGATGCAGCGAACAATCGCGACTCATCGTGCGCACTCCGCCATGGCAATGCTGCGCTTATATCCGGATTTACGAGTATAAGCAGTTTTCTTTGAAATTGCACTTTCATTGAATCACGATGTGTGTTCTGAACTACCGTGATGCCACTGCTGTTATTGTTTTCATTAAACGGAGTTTTGGCATGAAATCGTTTGTAAATTCTGTTTGGCTCAGTATCGCGTATTTCGCGAACAATTGACTATGGGACTCGAGTCAATTCGTTTCCTTGGAAACAGCATCATCATCAACATCATCATCATGGGTGTTTGACAGTCCACTGCTGCACATACGCCACTCAAATTTGTTTCTAATCCTCCCGGCACTCGTCAGCACGAATCCATCGTTTATCCGCGACGCACCTGATGCATTCGTTCCATCTGGCAGCCGGTCTTACCATCTTTGTTTTCCAGTCCAAGTTCGTCAGAATAGAATCGGTGTGCTTCAACGGCCGTCATCCCTCACGTCGTGTGCAGTCCACCACTCGGTGTAAAACACACTGTAGAGTAAGACGGCGTAAAATCCGCAAGGGGTAAGTAAGAGTCCTAAATAAAAATAAAAGGTTTATTTTGGCGAATTTGAGCGTTATGTGGTAACACATCAGTAGTGCCAACATTGAAGTCGGAGGGATGTCGTAGTCCAGGTCACCGGTCGCTTTCTCTTGGTAAAATTAAGTTTACCTAAACTGTTTTTTGACAGTGTGAAGTAATTTTACTTGTTGTACTTACTAAGCGCTAAAAAGTTTTCTTGTGATTTATTTAAACAATTCTTTGTGATATTGTAGGTTGTAGCCGAAATCGAAGTATTATATATGTGGTTATGTTGATAATGCTAAAATGAATGTGGCCAGCAATGCAAAAATAATGCCAAGATGTAGATTGGGGTAAAAATCCAGGGGCAAAAGTTCACTACCTATGCTGTTAAAGTATTGTCGAAGTCGAAGTCGGCTGGTGCGTACCTGCGGTATAGCTTGCACCATCGACGGAGCCGAAAACATGTTGACCATACTCTTGCTTGAAGGCCCCATGAAATATGATGATGACTAAGTAATGTGTGGAACGTGCTTAAGCTGTTTAGGCATGAGGAATGCACCTGCCACGAGGGTTGTGGGCCTTTCAAATGTGAAGAACTTGTGAAGAAGAATGCAGTTCTTCGAAATTTTTATTTTGTGCTTTTGATTTGAGAGATTGAATTGTTATACATCATTTTATTTCAGTATATTGTCAAAATAATTGTTTTATTTGACACTAAACCTAGAGTGCGTACTTTTTCCCCGTCTTACTCTAATGGACACTTCGGTGCATCAGTGAATTTCTTCAATCCCGTTTATTTAAGTGTGCACTTCGAGCTGTCAAAATTTGCTAGCTTTGCAGCACTGAATTCACTCGCCCGCTTACTTCCTCTCCTCTCCGCCGACGCCTGTGTCGTCGGCACTGTTCTTAAGTCTCGTTCCATCTTTTCGTGAACATTTCAGTTTTCTTTTTCTTTTTTTTTTTTTAAACTGACACTGATTAGCTACATCTACATCCGAGATGTGAGCCCATAACACCGGGTGAACTAGGTGCCATGCCAGTGCTTCCCTCTTTGAACGTGCCGGCTACACTGAACTGGTCGGAAAACACAAACAATTTACATAGCCGTTTCGACCGACGTTTCATTCAGTGCG